>JBBPBX010021848.1:18310-41973 GCA_038048925.1 Garcialebias charrua
GTGGACACGGACAGCACATAGGAGAAGGTTCTCCACCGGCAGCCGCACCCCCGCGAGCGCCACGGGCTCGGGGGAAAGAGGCACACCCCCGGCCGCGCATCCCGGAGGACGCGCGGTGCGGGGAGGGAAGGAGGTGCGGAAGGGCCGTACGGACGCCAGAGGTATGGTCCAGAGACATGCCCGAGTGCGACGCGCGCCGGGCCGGCCAGTCTGCACTCAAGGGGATGAAGGCAGGCCAAGCCGCCTGCGACACCCCAACCGCAGAGACGTGGGGTCTCCGATTGATGAGGTTGTGGGGGGACCACACCAATCTGCACTTAAGGGGACGAAGGCGGGCCAAGCTGCCTGCGACACCCCAACTGCGGAGACGCGAGGTCTGCGATTTATGACCCATTCACTTTTTACCATGAACTCTGTTGCAATGGTTCATGCTTTTTTATTTTGTCTTTCGCTCCTTTAATGATCTAATGTTCCCGATCATCTACACTTTTACGTTACACTACTGTATATGATAGTAGCCAGGTTAGGCCACAGACCTTCATATTCACCTCAATTGAAGAGTCCCTATTGATCTTTTAGTTTGCCGTTTACCCAAGGTATTGTTGGATATACCAACTGTGTAGCCACTACAAACTGAGTAGTGCCACAGAAATTCATATTCAATGCCACTGAAGAGTTTGATTGACGTTTGAATTTGCCGTTTACCCAAAGTGTTGTTGGATATACCAACTTTGTGGCCACTACTAACTGAGTAGTGCCCCGGATATTCATATTCAATGCCATTTCTAAAATTTTGACGTTTGACTTAGCCGTTTACCCAAAGTGTTGTTGGACATACCAACTGCGTGACCACTACCCACTGAGTAGTGGTATCATAATGGGTGGCAGAATCTGTAAATGTAGTGAAGACCAACAGGGTCTTCTTTCCCCGCTGATTCTGCCAAGCCCGTTCCCTTAGCTGTGGTTTCGCTAGATAGGAGGTAGGGACAGTGGGAATCTCGTTCATCCATTCATGCGCGTCACTAATTAGATGACGAGGCATTTGGCTACTTTGGCAGGCTCAACCCACTTTCCGGCTTGAATCGTGGCCGTCACGAGTCACCCGAGTAAGCACATGAATGATTTATAATCATCACGAGATCCCCAGTTGCCCGAACAATTTCATGGCACTGCAGCCATGGGGGATGTACGCAACCCTCTCCCTTCTGGCTCACGCAGAAAATCTCACAGTACATCGAGTGAGTAAAGCAAAGTTCTCCGGCTCACCAGTCGAGCGAACGCCCTCTGCCTACTCACCGACAGACCCAACTCCCGCAACACCATGTTGTTGCTTGAAGGCCACTTTCCCCGAGCTCCCACAGGGAAACCCCAGACCTTCGCACAACGCCCTCCTAACCGTCTTGCAATCTCCGCTGTAACCGGGCGATAATGTGCACACTTCTCCGATTCGGCTCGAGCCAGAGTGAATTAATCCAACTCATACCGAATGGTTACATCGATGACGAATGCCGTATCAGCCTTCTGGTACACCAGGTAAGGGATCCTGAGGCCACCCTCAGGTCCTTCTACTCGGAACTCCCTGGTTACCGTCCAGCCATACCTCTCCGCCTCGGTCGCCAGGGGCTCACACACCTTGTTGTGCCTCCTAATCCTGCTGCCCTGCACCCATGCACACTGCCCCAAGATGTGTGAACATGACTCAAGCTTATTCTGGCAATGCTTGCAGGCTGCTCCTGACTTGTCCTGCCCCGAGCCAGGAACTCCTTAGTGGGATAGACTCCCGTCCTCAGGGCCAGACCAGCAAGCCAATGGCGTTGCCGAAACCCTACAGCGGAAGGATCGGCAATCCACGAACTACTGATCCTGTCCCCCCTGAACTGGCCTACACCAACACCTTGGACCCCTGGTACCCATGTTCTGTGGCTAAACTCACAGAACGTGGGTATTAGGGTACCCCATTTCGGGCCTTTTAACGTCTCCCGTTGATGGAGTGGGTGATCCGTCGACTCTCACCATCCTTAGTGGCCAACCGGGGGAACGCATCTGCGCATTACTGTCCAGCATGAACTGCCCCAGCGATCCCCATACTCTGAAAAGAACATTTAACCTTCACCTAGCGACCAGTGCCACCAAGGGACTTGTTTGGCGGAACCAGTTGTTTGTGAGTGAAAATCTGGAGCACCCTCCAGGTTGGTTTGCAGGAAGAGTGTGAGAAGCTACCATGTTTGCACAGAACCGTCCATTCCAGGTCGTTCACTGTGCCACAGATAGACTTCTCAAACCATCCCGAGGTGGCCAAGGGGGAATCTATCGTCACCCTGGGACCAGGCAGTCAGGAGGGAAGAGAGCCTTAACTCTTCCCTGACCCAACCACCCAATCATCGGGCAACTGGCTGACCCCCCCTGGGTAAATCGTCTCCTGCAAACTTATAGCGTTCGAAATATGTTTCAAAACTCCACTCAGACACTCAACCTCTCCTCTCAGGAGCCTTGATTATACTCACCCTCTGGGGGGAAGGAGGTCGCGAGGGAGCCTTTCCACATATGAGAAGTTCCAGTGAATGTACAGTACCGACCATTCCAGGTCGTTCACTATGCCACAGATAACTTCTCTGGCCATCATATGGTCATATGGTGGCCGCATTTTCACCTAGCTCATTTTCTGACATGACCCCCAACCCGGCAGATTATGCTTTCAGACCCTTTGTATCTGAAAATGTCTAGGGCCTGCTATGGGGAAGGAAGACGGCATGGATCTGTCGCGGCCGCGGAGGCACGTCCCATGGGGCAGATGCGCCGCCCACACGGCTGACTTCCGACCTCCCCCCCACTGAGGCGACCCCGCCGATCCTGGAGGGACGAACGCGCGGACGCGGACAGTAGTGCTTTAACAGAGTACCCGATTAATCGAGAGGTCGAGTCCTAAAACTTCTATCGAGGTCTTTTTGTACCTCTTGAGTACTCGTAGTGACGTCATCACGTCGTATTGACGTCATTACGTCACATTTCACATGGTCCGCACCGAGCGCTGGGTAGTTTTTAGCTTTTAATAGACGCTACAAAATGGATTCCTTTGTGCGCACGGATGTTATGGAGCAGGTCCAGTCTTGTCAAAAAGGTAAAACAGTTTATAATTTTATAAAATGCGCTACTCATTGAATCAGCTTCCTGTTGATTTTCGTTTCTCTGACCACCATAGATTGTGACAGCAGGGGGCAGTGTTGCATTGCAGGTCACATATAACACGGGTTCAATCGACCGAACCACAAATCACAAACAAAAAGCAACAAATATTCATCTCTAAACCTATAAAAAACCTATAAACACAATAATCTCTAAAAGTAAACCTAATTGCACAGCACTACAGGCGGAGATGCAGTGTGGTGAACGCCCCACTTGTTTTTAAGTTTCGTTTTTGACGTAACTTTCACGATGGCATTTTAATAATAATAATAATAATAATAATAATAACTAATAGTTTTGTTTTTCCTGTGACTTATCTGCAGTATGATAAATAATACGAGCATAATAAATGCACCCAATCTTTTGTTGGTCTTTTTTTTTTGGTAAATCATTTTACCAAATGGTAAATCACGTTTTTATGCATAAATCACATTTTTATGCATTTTTATTTATTTATTTATTTTGCATCTTAAATTCATATGACGCCATCGACTACTTGAGCACTACTCGAGTTTATTTATGATAATGTCGAGTTTAAAAATTATGTACTCGTTCAACCCCTAGCGGACAGAACAGAGGAGAAAGTTCTCCACCGGCAGCTGCGCCCCCGCGAGCGCCACGGGCTTGGCGGAAAGAGGCGAACCCCCGGCCGCGCATCCCGGAGGACGCGCGGTGCGGGGAGGGAAGGAGGAGCCGAAGGGCCGTACGGACGCCGGAGGTACAGTCCGGAGACATGCCCAAGCGTGACGCGTGCTGGGCCGACCAGTCTGCACTCAAGGAGACGAAGGCGGGCCAAGCCGCCTGCGACACCCCAACCGTGGAGACGCAAGGTCTCCGATTGATGAGGTTGTGGGGGGACCACACCAGTCTGTACTTAAGGGGACGAAGGCGGGCCAAGCCGCCTGCGACACCCCAACTGCGGAGACGCGAGGTCTCCGATTTATGACCCATTCACTTTTTACCATGAACCCTGTTGCAATGGTTTGTCCTCCAGGATCTGCTGGTAACAAGCCAGGGCATCCATGACGGCTCTTGAAACCTTGGCGTACCTCTCGCCATCAGCGTCCTGTGCCTCAAATAAGGCCATGCCGTCCTGCACGCTCTTGCACGCCTTAGCCAAGTCCTGCCTCGTGAACACCTTGGGGCTTGGCGTGACTTGATGCTCCTCCTCCTCCTCCACAATGTTTCTCTCCAGCTCCATCAGGTCTTCAGGAAACAATTCGTCTCCTTCATCAGCCAGCAGTTTGTTGACATCCTCCTCCTCGATGTGCAAGTCCAGTGACCTGCTCATCTCCACCACATTCTGGATCACACTATTCATTGACTCCTGGGAACTAGGTGAAGCCTGGACAAGCTGTGGACAAAGCTTCTTCCACACTCCACTCAAGTTGCTAGGTGTCACCCGTTCCTAGGAGTGACCAATGTTGCACACAGCATCCAGGATGTTGTACTTTTTCCAGAACTCTTTGATGGTGAGTTCTGGGTCTTTTTCTGTTGCCTCCAAAGCATTCTGGATGACTCTCTGGGGGTAGTAAGCTTTGAATGTGCTTATTACCCCCTGATCCATGGGCTGGATGAGTGCAATGGTGTTGGGTGGTAGGTACATGACCTTCACATCAGGATGAAGGTTGGTCAGATGAGCAGGGTGCCCAGGGGCATTGTCCAACACCAGCAGGACTTTAAAGGGAATGCTGTTGGAGTTGCAGAACCGCTTCACATCTGGCACAAAATGGTTTGTGTACCAGTCCTCGAATACAGCCATTGTGACCTAAGCCTTTTGGTTAGAGGTCCAATAGACTGGCAACGTTTTCTTATTAACGTTCTTGAAGGCGCTTGTCTCCGACTGGTACACCAACAGCGGTTTCAGCCTGCAGTCTCCAGCAGCATTCCCTCCAAACAGCAAGGTCAAACGCTCCTTGTCAACTTTGTGACCTGGAGCTGTTCTTTCGTCCCTGCTGATGTAGGTTCTGTCTGATAAACGTTTCCAGAACAGCCCAGTCTCATCCACATTGAACACCTGCTGTGCTATGTATCCTCCGTCCCTGATGATCTCAGCTAGTTTGTCTGGGAAGGCTTCTGCTGCCTCAACATCACCACTCGCGGCCTTGCCTGTTGAAATGCAGACACACATGACACGATTAAGCTGATGTAACACTGTAATAATGCTGATTTAACACTGTAATAAAGCTGATGTAACACTGTAATAAAGCTGGTGTAACATAACTGTAATAAAAAGATAAATGAAATTTTAAAAAATCAACAACAAAAAAATAATAATTTAAAAATAATTAAAAAAGAGAGAAATTAAACACATGCTCACCTTGTATTTTGATGTTATGGAAACTGGCTCTTTCCTTAAATCTTTGGAACCACCCTTTTGAGGCAGTGACGTCTTCTACTGCACACCCCTCTGTCCTGCACTGCCCTCACCCCTCTGTCCTGCACTGCCCTCACCCCTCTCTGCTGCACTGCCCTCACCCCTTGCTGCTTTTAGCTTTAGCATAGCATAAAGCTTTCTCCTGTATCACGGACAGGCTAACNCTCTGTCCTACACTGCCCTCACCCCCTCATCCCTCTGTCCTGCACTCCCCTCACCCACTCACCCCTCTGTCCTGCACTGCCCTCACCCCCCTCACCCCTCGCTGCTTTTAGCTTTAGCATAGCATAAAGCTTTCTCCTGTATCACGGACAGGCTAACGGGAACGTGTCTCTGGTATTGATCTTCAAGTCATAAAATTAACAATTTCTCCATCGAAACGATCAGACCGTACCTTTGTTTTGTTATATAATTGTTGACCTCATGGGCGTTGAGCCCCTAACATGTTGAAGGATCTTAGCTTTGTCAGCTATTATCGTTGAAACCGTTGAACGCACTAACCCTAATTTCTGACCGATCTCCATCAGCTTTAATCCCTGATCTGTAAGCTTATAATCTCCATCTTAACCTCCATCATTATTGTTTTCAGTTTCTTACCCCCTGCCACGCTCCCATCCGTAGACTTTGCTCTTTTTGGGACAATTTTTCAAGTTTGTTGAAGTTAGCTTGCTAACACTCGCTGAAAAAAACTTGCACTCTCTTTCGTAAAACTCGCCAAAACTCACCACACGGCTCAGCTCGCGCTGTTACCTTAAATACCTTTACGATTCTGTATCACTCCGCCTTTGTCCCTCAGGAGGTACATTACGCCTGTCCGCTGCTGTAATTTCACATTGTTGTCTGCTTCCTTCTTCAGTGTCGCCACAGCGAGTCATCCTCCTCCATCTCACTCTGTCCTCTGTCCTCACTCCAACTACGTCCATGTCCTCTCTAACTGCATCCATAGATCTCCTGTTTATCTTTTTCCTGGCAGCTGCATTTCTGACATTCTTCTCTGCATCATGTCAGCCAGCTCACTACCTTTGCCTGTCATTGTCCCCTCGTTTAGAGTTGCCACTCTCCAAAGTAATGTAACGTGCAGGCAATTTTTAAAAATAAAATGTTTTTATGGGAAAAACCGGAGTCCCCGGAGGAAACCCAAACATGCATGTATAGAACTTGCAACCTCCCTCAGAAAGGTCCCTGGACAAGATTCGATCTGGAAACTTTCTTGCTGAGAGCCGGCACCTCTACAAACTTTCGTCTGCTTCCTTCTTCAGGGTCGCCACAGCGAGTCATCCTCCTCCATCTCACTCTGTCCTCTGTCCTCACTCCAACTACCGTATTTTCCAGTGTATAGGTCGCACCTTTTTATCATTTTATCATGGCCTGCGACCTATACTCAGGTGCGACCTATATATGGCTTTTTATAAAATAAGCTGATTTGTAATCATTTATTAACACAAATTAAACTGAGACACTTACAATAATGTCAGCTAACAAATATATATTTTTAGGTGTTTATCCTGCTAAAATTATTCATTTATTAAAGAAAAGTTCAGCTCAGACACATATTTGCTATAATTTTTTATCAAACAATTAATTGTTTTTAAGTGTTAATCTTCTTGCCTGGACAGCTGTGGCTTTCAACAATTCATCGACTTCCCAACACACAAGATGGACCACACCCTGGACTTACTCTGCTGCTCTGGACTTTCTCCTCTTAACTGTTCTGATGAACTTCCATTTACTGATCACCTGATGATTTCATTCACTGTTGATCTTAAATTTTCCTCAGATAAACCTCAACGCACTCTTTCCTTCCGTAATATCAAGAATATCAACCATGACACTCTCTTATCTCATATTAATGTTACCCTCTCCACCTTCAGCTCCTCCAACCCAGATGATCTTGTCACATTATACAACACCAGCCTAACCAACATCCTTAACTCTGTTGCTCCCCTGAAAACCCGGACTGTTTCCTTCTCCAACTCTGCACCCTGGTTCACTCCAGCACTCCGCTCCCTGAAAACAAAAGGTCGGCGGCTAGAGCGTCTTTATAAAAAATCCGGTCTCACAATTCACAAGGAACTTTATGCAAACCACCTCATCCATTACAAGAACAGTATTTCTCAAGCCAAATCCAGCTACTTCTCTGACATCATCAGTTCTAATGTTGGTAATTCAAAAACATTGTTCTCTCTCCTCCACCGTTCTGTCTCATCTCCTAACTCCCTGCCCTCTCACATGGTTTCCACAGAATTTTGCAACTCCCTGATGTCATATTTCAATGAAAAGATTATTTCAATTCATAAACACCTTGGACCAAATACTGCCCCCAGCATCCTTGTTGAACTCCCCCCTCCCTCCCTCCCTTTCTCAGTCTTCTCTCTCCCCTCTGCTGATGACATTGCTGACATTATCAGCAAGTCCAAGTCCTCATCCTGTCAACTTGACCCATTTCCCACAGTTCTTGTTAAATCCTGTCTCCCGTCTCTGCTCCCTATCATCACTAATATCATCCACTCCTCCCTAACCTCTGGCATTGTTCCCACAGCCTTCAAATCTGCTGCCATCACCCCCATCATCAAGAAACCAGGTCTTGACTTCACCAACTTCAGTAATCTTCGTCCAATCTCCAATCTGCCCTTCATCTCCAAGATCCTTGAAAAAACTGTTGCTAGTCAACTTCACTCTCACCTGTCCAACAACAACATTTATGAAGAGTTTCAATCTGGATTTCGCCCCCACCATAGCACCGAAACAGCTCTAGTAAAAATTACTAACGACCTCCTTCTTGCTGCTGACTCTGGTCTTCTGTCCATCCTCATTCTTCTTGATCTAAGTTCTGCCTTCGACACCATCTGTCATTCTATCCTCCTCAACAGACTAACCTCCATTGGCATCTCAGGTACCCCGTTAGACTGGTTCACCTCCTATCTCTCTGACCGCACTCAATTCATTCAGCTTAAATCCTTCCGTTCCCAGTCTTCCCCTGTCTCCACGGGTGTCCCCCAAGGCTCTGTCCTCGGACCCCTCCTCTTCATCATTTACCTCCTTCCTCTAGGCCACATCTTCCGCAAACACGGCATCCATTTCCACTGCTATGCTGATGACACGCAGCTCTACTTGTCATCAAAACCTAACTCCACCCACCCGCCCTCCATCCTCACCGACTGTCTCATTGAGCTTAATCACTGGTTTTCTAACAATTTCCTTCAACTAAACAGCAACAAAACAGAAGTCATTCTCGTCGGTACCAAAAACTCTATTTCAAAATCAGAACATCTTCTCGTCCCCCTTAACAACTCTCTGCTATCCCCCTCCCCTCAGGTCAAGAGCCTCGGTGTCATCCTCGACACCACTCTTTCCTTCACTTCACACATCAACAATATTACTCGGTCTGCCTATTTCCACCTCCGTAATATTAACCGTCTCCGTCCTTCTCTCACACCCCGCTCCACAGCCATCCTGGTGCACAGTCTTGTGACTTCCCGTATTGACTACTGCAACTCCCTTCTCTACGGCCTCCCCAACAAATCTCTCCACAAGTTACAGATGGTCCAGAACTCAGCTGCCCGTGTCATCACTCAAACCTCCTACTATAACCACATCACTCCTGTCCTGCAGCAGCTCCACTGGCTCCCGGTTAAATCACGCATCATCTTCAAAATTCTACTCCTCACGTTCAAAGCTATCCACAACCTTGCCCCTCCTTATCTATCTGACCTCCTACAAATCTCCATCCCATCACGCTCTCTCAGGTCCTCCTCTTCACTACAACTCCATGTACCCTCTGCCCGCCTCTCCACCATGGGGAGCAGGGCCTTCACCTGCTCTGCCCCTCACCTCTGGAACGCTCTACCGCCCGACCTTCGAAACACCACCTCCCTTTCTCTGTTCAAGACTGCCCTGAAAACCCATCTCTTTAGACTAGCTTATCATTAACTTTACTAAATGTATTTTTATCTTCCATTTTATATCCTTTATGTATTTTATATTTCAATTTGTCGCTGATAATGTTTGCTCTGTATTCACTGTGTTGGTTTGTTAAGTGTCCTTGGGTGTCATGAAAGGCGCTTTTAAATAAAATGATTATTATTATTATATTGTATATTGTATATTGTATATTGTATATTATATATGGATCAGAAGGACTCATACGTGCGTCTGCTCTTTGTGGACTTCACATCTGCCTTCAACACCATGATCCCCCAAACTCTGATAGACAAACTATCCACACTTGGACTAAGCCCCTCTATTTGTAACTGGGTCTTAGACTTCTTAACAAACAGACCACAGTCCGTGAAGATCCACAACTTCTCCTCTTCCACCATCACCCTCAGCACTGGCTCTCCTCAAGGATGTGTGCTGAGCCCTCTTCTGTTCACTCTGCTCACATATGATTGTACAGCCACACTTCCAGGCTGTCATATTGTTAAGTTTGCAGATGATACAGCTGTGGTGGGATGCATCACAGATAATGATGAATCCAGCTACAGACAGGAGGTGGAACATCTGGAGAGCTGGTGCAAAGAGAACAACCTTCACATGAATGTGAAGAAGACGAAGGAGATGATTGTGGACTTCAGAAGGAACAAACACACCCACACCCCACTGTATATAGGTGGATCTGCGGTGGAGGTGGTCTCCAGTTACAAGTACCTGGGTGTACACTTGAATGATAACCTCAGCTGGAGCAATAACACCACCAGCCTGATCAAGAAAGGTCATCAGAGACTCTACTTCCTCAGACGGCTGAGACGAGCTGGTCTGAGAAGCTCAGTCCTCACCTCGTTCTACAGGTGTGCAGTGGAGAGCGTCCTGTGCTCCAGCATCAACGTGTGGCATGGAGGCTGCACAGTTGCAGAGAGGAAAGCTCTACAGAGAGTGGTGAAGGCTGCACAGAAGTCTGTGGGAGTCAGTCTCCCCACCATCACAGACATTTACACCTCCAGATGCAGAAAAAGAGCCACCTGCATCATGAAAGACCTCACTCACCCAGCACACTCACTCTTTGCACCACTCCCCTCGGGACGGAGGTTGAGGAGCATCAAATGTAGAACCACTAGACTGAGGAACAGCTTCTACCCTGAGGCTGTCAGACTCATGAATAAATAAATAATAAGAATAAACACTGCAAAATGTCACATCATGTTGATACTGATCTGTTTCTTGTTGCTGCGTTCATCTGTGACTATCTGCGTTCATCTGTGACCATCTGCTCATGTTCGTGCTGCTGTTTATAATGATGTTTTTCTACTACATTAGGGCTTAGTGTATTACTAGCTGATGTCTCTCTTAGTTAATCCTAGATGTTATTATTGTTTTTCTCTTGCATTTGTTGTTGGATGTAACTGGGACCCTGTGTACATAATCTCGTTTTCAACACATGTACTACATGCGGTGCAAATGACAATAAATTCTCTCTGACTCTGACTCTGACTCTGATATTATTATTCTTAAAAGCCTTGCTGTGCGCTCCTGTTGAAGAGACATTTGCAGCAGAGCTAAACACGGTCCACATTTTGACGTAGGTGCAACCTATACATGGATTTTTCCCAATTCTTTGGCAATAATTGGATGGTGCGACCTATACGCAGGTGCAACCTATACACCAGAAAATACTGTACGTCCATGTCCTCTCTAACTGCATCCGTAGATCTCCTGTTTGTCTTTTTCCTGGCAGCTGCATTTCTAACCTTCTTCTCTGCATCATGTCAGCCAGCTCACTACCTTTGCCTGTCATTGTCCCCTCGTTTAGAGTTGCCACCCTCCAAAGTAATGTAACGTGCAGGCAATTTTTTTAAACAAAATGTTTTTATGGGAAAAACCGGAGTCCCCGGAGGAAACCCAAACATGCACGTATAGAACTTGCAACCTCCCTCAGAAAGGTCCCTGGACGAGATTGTCTTGCAACTTTCTTGCTGAGAGGCGGCACCGTGTGGGCTTTTTTTTTAAATAAAATGATTATGGGAAAAACCGGAGTCCCCGGAGGAAACCCATGGATGTTATCTTCACACAGAGCGGCCACAACAGTCCCCCAGCTGTGACCACTGGTCTACCATGGACGTTCAGAATGGCAGTTGTATTCAAAATGTTCAAACGCCTTTGCCATCAATCGGTCAAAAACAATTTTAAGTGCTGCAGCGGCAACAAGGTTTACGGTAATCTTCAGTGTGCGTTTGACAATAGAACCCAAACATCTGACCAGACTCCGAGTTGCTGATGTCTCAGAGGCTACTTCTCCCAGTGCATCCAGTTCTTCTGAAGGATCTTCTGCAGGCTGTAGGACCAAGGCGGGACCATCCTGAATAGTCGATGCCTCAAAATCCACTTCTGCCTGTACATCCAATTCTTCAGACACTGAAGGATCTTCTGCAGGCTGCAGGACCAAGGCGGGACCATCCTGAATAGTCGATGCCTCAAAATCCACTTCTGCCTGTACATCCAATTCTTCAGACACTGAAGGATCTTCTGCAGGCTGCAGGACCAAGGCGGGACCATCCTGAATAGTCGATGCCTCAAAATCCACTTCTGCCTGTACATCCAATTCTTCAGACACTGAAGGATCTTCTGCAGGCTGCAGGACCAAGGCGGGACCATCCTGAATAGTCGATGCCTCAAAATCCACTTCTGCCTGTACATCCAATTCTTCAGACACTGAAGGATCTTCTGCAGGCTGCAGGACCAAGGCGGGACCATCCTGAATAGTCGATGCCTCAAAATCCACTTCTGCCTGTACATCCAATTCTTCAGACACTGAAGGATCTTCTGCAGGCTGCAGGACCAAGGCGGGACCATCCTGAATAGTCGATGCCTCAAAATCCACTTCTGCCTGTACATCCAATTCTTCAGACACTGAAGGATCTTCTGCAGGCTGCAGGACCAAGGCGGGACCATCCTGAATAGTCGATGCCTCAAAATCCACTTCTGCCTGTACATCTAATTCTTCAGACACTGAAGGATCTTCTGCAGGCTGTAGGACCAAGGCGAGACCATCCTGAATAGTTGTCTTCTGCTCCACAGGTAAAACCAGGTCTGCTGAATGTGTTCCAGAGGATGCTGCTTTGTCTGGAAAGCTAACTTCAGAACTTGTTTTTTCCTGAACAATTCTATTCTTATGCTCAGTCACTTGAATGGATAGTTGCTTTGACACGTCAATTTGATGTTGGAGGTCTGCAAAAGCTTCGTGCAGATTCGTAATTGCACCTGTTGCTCTTTCATCAAAACCAGATTGTAATACTCCTTGTTCTGTTTGGACCATTTTTGACTCCATTCTCAAATCCACGTTTGTCTTTAAGGACTGCATTTTAAGGAACTCAGCTTCAGCTTTTTCTATCTGAAGTTCTGCCTCACGATTTTTTAATGATTCCATTTGAATCTTAGCTTCTTCTTTCCACCACAAGTAGAGTTTTTTGAAGGTGGCAGCTTTTTCCTTCTGATGTTCTGCCTCTAAATTTTTTAAGGATTGTGTAAACCTAGCTGCAGCTTTCCACTTCAGGTATTTTTGTTTGAAGGTGGCTGTTTCAGCTTTTTCCTTCTGAAGTTCTGCCTCTAGATTTTTGTTTTTTTGTGTCAAGACACTGACAGCATCTGGTTCAGTCTCAACTTCTTCCCCGCAAACGCAAACCACTCCCTCTGTCTCTTGGCGGATGTTTGGATGTGAGTGACAAAATCTTCTAGATGCCATTTTTACCAAAATAAAAATGATTAATCTTCTTTAATTTCTCCTGGAATCACTTAACGTGCGAACGAGCTGCAGCGTTTGAAATGCAAACTAAATTAGGTCCTATATATAACCTCGTATAGCGTCCTTTATGACGTACATCAAAGGCGCTCCAGCAGGAGGGCGTCACTCGCCTTTGATCATGGTTACGTCATCGTTTAATGACGTTTCAAAGGCGCTCCAGCAGAAGCGCGTGGCGTCCTTGTAATTACGTCATCGTTTGTGTAAACAGGTAAAATGCCCGTTTCGTTTTCATGTACGACTTTTATTCGAATGTTCTCCGAGTTGTGTCTCGCAGCGTTGCTACCAAAACGTGCAGCTCGATTTGAAACGGCGAGGTCACGTGACGTCCATATACTGATCTTTATTATTATTTAAAAATAAATAACTGCGAGGTAACATGACAGCAGATCAGTAGGATTTTGTAGAGAAACTTCCGTTCGCAGCTTCACTGTAGAAAGTTGGACTTTATCTAAATTGAACCAATTCTTTGAAATAAATTAAACACGTTTACGGGTCTGAACTGGCATCTTGATCTATATTTTATGGGGTTTAACAACTACAGTTTAATGTTTATGATTTTTATCACAGTTGATGCAACTTTACAGCAGGGGCGATTCTAGGATCTGAACTTTAGGGGGCTTAGCCCAGTGTTGACAACTCTTGGCTTGAACAATGTGGTGGCCATAAGTTCAAAAATAAAGTTATTTCATTGGTCAGATGAGTATGTTTGCACTCTTTGCACACATACAAACATTTTGTCCTAAACTATTACAATGCAATCTTCAAATAAATAAAGCAAACAGGTGCACACAACTTTCATTCATAAATAGCACTTTGAGATTTTTATTAATGTAAAGTGCATCATAAAAAAATAAAAATAAATAAATGTCACATTTTTGTCATCTGTGTATGTTTCCCATACTTGACAGACGAAATTGACCTCTGCATTTAACCCAACCACCACCAGGTGGTGCAGTGAGCAGCCGTAGTCAGCGCCCGGGGAGCTGGGGAAAATAGATGTGCACTCAAACTGCCATTTGAATAAAGGTGCCGATAATATGAGTCCCCATCCATCATGGGTGTCAGAAGCATTTGTAATGTTGGGAGGGGACTCACTGGTGGGAGGGTCTGGGGGTCCTCCCCCAGAAAATTTTGAATAAAGTGAGATTATGCCATTTCCTGCCTTTGGTGTATTTTAATGGGTTGTTAAACATCATATGTTTACTTACATTTATAAACAAATTTACATTTGTAAAATTCAATAATTATTTTCGAGACGGATTCCTCGTTCAACTAGTCCATATACGCATCATCCTGTTTTTAAACTCACTCCCATGGCTAAGATAATTAAATTAATGTGAACAATGACTTTAGGCGTGCACTTCAGTTGTACTTTGCTCATTTTTTATTTAGTTTTATTTGTAAAACAACTTGTGCTAAGCAATGGTGACGTTAAAATATATAACAATTAGAAGAATTAGAAGTCCAACAACAGAACACCACTCGGGTCCCAATCAGGGGGGGTTCCTCCCAACCACACCCCTTCAGGTCTCACTTTCATTGCCCACGTGAGCATTGAAACCCCCCAGTAGAACAAGGGAGTCCCCAGGAGGTGCACTCTCCAGTATCCCCTCCAAGGACTCCAAAAAGGGTGAGTAATGATCTGCTCCTGGTGCATAAGCACAAACAACAGTTAGAACCTACGACCTTGTAGCAGCACCCCCACATACGGTCACAATATACGGTGGTCACAGAATATGGTGTGACACCTGTTCTGAAAGGAGCTATGGAAACACAACGTGTACAAGTTGAGTTGAACCGAGCTGAACTGGGCTGTGGAAAAGAGGCTTTACACGAACGACTGCAGCTTCCCTCCAGAGGCACAACTTTCCTGTGTTGGCATCCTACAATTTAATAGAACACTCTTTTAATATGTGTTATGCTTACAAAACAAGTAAAACAAAGATACTATCTTCAAAGTTCACTCAGATTAAATTTTTAATAAAACCTATAAACTAACATCCATCCATCATCTTGCTTCTTCTTTTCCGGGTCGCTGGTGTCCATATCCAGTAGTCATAAATTAATATGAAGTAAAAAATATCTAATGTCTGCAATACCTCCTTTAGCTGCATAACTCTTAGGGGGACGCATTCCTTGCCCAACATCCAGTATAAAACACATTAAAATTCTGTAGCCTGGTTATTATTCACCCTTTTTAATCTTTTAAATATTAAATTCTAGTTTATTTCCTAGCAAGTATGCTATTTTTACCTGAATAATGATCATTGACTGTTAATTATGAATATCTAGTGCAGGGTTTCATTGTTTTCCTTCGGTAGTTTCCTGAATCCTGGGCAGAACCAACGCGCGGCAGCTGTGGTTCATTTTGTCTGATGAGCTCCAGGAGTATAAGAAGGGTTCCTTTCCCTGCTGGAGTGTGATGCTGGTCAGTATTGTTGTCAGCCTTCTGGTGTTTTCAAGAATTTTCATCCATTCAGCCTTTATTTAGGCAGGTTAATCCCATTGAGCCTCGAGGACTCATTTACAAGAGAGACCTGATTTCAACAAAGAATCATAAATGAAATGATGATAAATGATAAATGAATGAAGATTTACTGTTTACCTTTTGTGTCAACTTTGTATAGATACAGTCATATTGCCTAATGGTGACATCTGCTGAACTTTCAAAAGTATTGCAGGCAACCAGGATAAGGAGAGTAAAGACTGAACTACAGGTGCTGGTAATAAAATTAGAATATCATGAAAAAAGTTGATATTATTTCAGTAATTCCATTCAAAAAGAAACTTGTATATTCATTCGTTACCCACAGACTGAATATTTCAAATGTTTCATTTCTTTTAATGTTGATGATTATAACTGACAAGTGACAACCAATGAAAACCCCACATTCAGTATCTCAGAAAATTAGAACATTTCTCAAGACCAATAAAAATGGATTTTTAGAAATGTTAGCCAACTGAAAAGTATAAACATGAAAAGTATGAGCATGTACTGCACTCAATACTTAGTTGGGGATCCTTTTGCCTGGATTTCTGCAACAATACGGCGTGGCATGGAGTCGATCAGTCTGTGGCACTGCTCAGGTGTTATGAGAGCAGCTTCCTCTTCACAATTCCCCATAGAGTTTCTATTGGGTTAAGGTCAGGCAAGTTTGCTGGCCAGTTAAGAACAGGGATACCATGGTCCTTCAACAAGATACTGGTAACTTTGGCACTGTGTGCAGGTGCCAATTCCTTTTGGAAAACGAAATCTGAATCTCTCTAAAGTTGGTCAGCAACAGGAAGCATGAAGTGCTCTAAAACTTCCTGGTAGATGGCTCCATTAACCTTGGACCTCAGAAAACACAGTAGACCAACACCAGCAGATGACATGGGGGGCCTTAAATCATCAATGACTGTGGAAACTTATAATAATGTCATATTTTTGTCTTCTGTGTATGTTTCCATACAAGACGAAATTTGACTCTGCATTTAACCCAATCACCACCAGGTGGCAGCGGGCAGCTATAGAAAGCGCACCGGGGAGCAGTTGGGATGAGATGTGCTGCTCAAACACACCACAAGTTATGCCGTGACTGGGGTACGAACCTGGGTCCTCCGGGTCCCAAGTCCAGTTCCCCTGCCACTACACCATCTTGGCCCCTCAAACTTGACACTGGACCTCAAGCGTGTGCCTCTCCTCTCTTCCTCCAGACTCTGGGACCTTGATAAGTTTACTTTCATCAGAGAACATAACTTAGAACCACTCAGCAACAGTCCCAGACGAGATGCTTCTGACACTGTCATCTGTTCAAGAGCGGCTTGGGTTTAAAGAGCTTTGCTGTGTAAAGTCCCATGCAATAACCCTTATGAATTCAATAACCCTTGGCTGCTCTTTAATTTTTATGAGGCAAATGGGAAGTGGGAGGGCTTGAAATTGGGTGTCTCAGGCTGTTCCCATAGAAGTTCAGTCAGAGCCATTCTGAAAAATAGGAAAAAAAATACACGTACGTATACAACACATACATGCTGGTGCCTGTTTTTAAGAACAAAGATGATTTAATAGAGTTGTAGCAACTACAGGGGAATTAAGTTGAGTCACACAATGAAGATCTGGGAGAGAGTTGTGGAAGCTAGACTTAGACAAGAGGTGACTCTCTGTGAACAGCAGTGGCAAGAAAGAGCACCACAGATGCATCTTTGTTTTGAGGATGTTGATAGAGAAGTACAGAGAGGGTCAGAAAGAACTCCATTGTGCCTTTGTGGATTTAGAAACAGCAAATGACAAGAGGACATGTATGATTGTAACATGGATCATTTGTTTTTTAGATGATGTGAAATTATAGTTTTTAAAGCACAACATTTTTTGCTGTTATGACATACAGGTAGGATTGGTTTACCTAAAATTAAAATCTGTTGCTGTGAAACTTTTAGTTATACGATTACAGTTGTAGCATGAAGATGGCAAAATATCCTGATCAGGATATTTTGAACCACTTTATCCATGACTGCCTCAAATGAGTCAGCAGGAGAGAGGGTGGACTCCAGAAACCATCTGAGCACTGTCAAACTGGTTGACCCACTATAAGAAGGCGCTATTTATAAGACTGAGTTTGTTGGAACTCCTCAGACTGATGAAGTCTTTTTGAGTGAAAGACAAAATGCTCAAACAGAAATAAACTGTCCACAGGACCTGACTTGGTTAGATTCATCTTTGGTAGTTACTTAAAACTTCTACTTTGCTGCTAAAGTGTCACACAAAGAAACTTTGTTTGAACTCTCAGATCTCAGAAATGTTTCTGAGGATCTCTCAGATTTTCATTTCATTAAAAAAAAAATATATGAAATAGCGTAATGTGTATTGTATTGGTTAGAAAATTAGAAAGAGTTAGTCATTTTGTACTGTTGGTTGAAGATTATTATTGTTTAATCTGATTGTTGGAAAAAAGGGGCAGATATAATAAGATTTATTCTTCTTTCTGCTACCTTTCATTTTTTTATATTTTGTACATTATCATTTATGGGATTGTCTTGTATTGTTTCTTTTGTAAAAAAAATGAACAAATTTAATAAACATAAACATAAACATTTTGTGACTCCCCTCTGATATAAACAAATTCCAGCTAAAAAACGCTTGGTGTCGCAAGGAAAATGTATTTTATGAAAATCAGAACAGAGAAGTCCACATGGTCATATGTACATGATTTCCTTATAAATATTGCAAACAATAATCAACATTCATGTTCAGACCTGTCATAATCAAATAAAACAAACTTCATTAATGATTTTTGTTTTTCTTTCTTAAAAGCATAAAAGAGTAAACATTAGTCAGACTGTAGCTGAGTCTAAGAATGATGAATGTGTGGAAAAACAAACGTTATTCAAATCAAAAGTAACTTTAAAGAAAATGGTTCACGGTGAGTCTGGTAGACAACCTAAAGGTCAGAGGTCATAGTCAGAGGAGTGCATCTTTATGCTACATATCCCCCCACTAGGAGCTGATGCCAGTCCAGATGGCCATCACGTCACCAAATCCATGAGTCCTTAGAAGAAACTTCAAGGGGGTCAGCATTGACACCCTAGTAACTATTATGGACTAAGTTTTGAAACCATACCATTTTATTTATAGAGCACTTAAAACAGCGACAAGGCCAACCAAAGTGCTGTACAACCAAACAAACAACAGGCAACACACACAACGAAGTACAAAAAATAGACATAAAAACATTGTAGATAATAAATATAACGACCAAAACACAGATCAGCTGGTGTTGAAAGCAACAGAATAGTAATGGGTCTTTAAACGGGATTTGAAAATCGAGAGGGAAGGGGCCTGTCTGACGAGATGAACAAAGTTGTGAGGTGTCCAATGACACCCTCCTACGCCCATGAAGGCAAATGAATTACATTCCAAAGAGAAAGCTTATTCTTTGAAAAGTTCAAACCAGTCAAAGTCTTGCGCCGTCCTTGGTAGCACTGAGTGGAAAACAATGATCCAGTTGTGTGAGCAATAGATCCAGTGGGGAAACACTCGATCCAAAGCGAAACCAAACAGTCAACACCTTAGTGGTCCAAGCAAGAGTCAAAATGAAGGGATCCAGTGTAGGTGCAACCAGTTGGCACTGTGGAATCAAGATGGTGGAGTATACCCAGTGAATACAGAAGTGTGGTCAGCTTTTGAAAACAAAAAACAAAAAAACTGTTCTTCTTTAGAGAAGTTTGTGCCATTTTGAGAGACGTCGCCTTGTGGTGTGTCAGAATGGCCCAGGCTAGCACTGTATTAAGTTTTGTACTTTACACGTGTGTAAAATCTTCTTTCTTCCTTCAGCTGCTCCCTTCTTCAAGGGTCACCACAGCGAACTAACTCACATGAAGATTTGGCAATTGAATTAATAATAATAATAATAATGAATTCAATTTATAACGCACTTTTCATTAATGAAAATCTCAAAGTGCGTTCCCTTCCTGATACAACCACAGCCCTCTGTGTGGAGCAGAGAACTGTCATCTAGGGCACCCGAAAGTGTATATCCATCACATCTCCAGAGCCTCAGACCTTCTGAACTCTCTAACAGTGTCCATTGTTCCAGCAGAGAAGAACACTTCAGCAGTCCTTCATTACAGGAAGAGGCCACGGCTGCTGCTCTTGGTGTCACCCTGCCACTCAGGACGCTGCAAGAGGAAAAACACTGGAATCACACTCATACGCAATTTTATAATACAACATGTGACAAAAATGACCGTAACACACGTGACTGCCCATCTTTCATAGCAGCAGGTTGTTAAAACTTTCTAAAATTATTTTAATATTTGACATTTATTTCCACTTGCTCATCTCTGCAAAGTTAAAAAGATGCTAGACAAGATAGAACTTTATTGATCCTGCAGGAAATTGTTGATGCATGCAGAGTTCATAATAATTTTATTTTGTATGATTATTATTTCCATCCATCCATCCATCTTCTTCCGCTTATCCGGGGTCGGGTCGCGGGGGTAGCAGCCTAAGTAGGGAGGCCCAGACTTCCCTCTCCCCAGCCACTTGGAGCAGCTCCTCCGGGGGAATCCCAAGGCGTTCCCAGGCCAGCCGAGAAACATAGTCCCTCCAGCGCATCCTGGGTCTTCCTCTGGGTCTCCTCCCGGTGGGACATGCCCGGAACACCTCACCAGGGAGGCGTCCAGGAGGCATCCTAACCAGATGCCCGAGCCACCTCAACTGGCTCCTCTCGATGTGGAGAAGCAGCGGCTCTACTCCGAGTCCCTCCCGGATGACTGAGCTTCTCACCCTATCTCTAAGGGAGAGTCCAGACACCCTGCGGAGAAAACTCATTTCAGCCGCTTGTATCCGAGATCTTGTTCTTTCGGTCATAACCCAAAGCTCATGACCATAGATGAGGGTGGGAACGTAGATCGATCGGTAAATTGAGAGCTTTGCCTTTTGACTCAGCTCTCTCTTCACCACGACAGACCGGTACAGCGCCCGCTTCACTGCGGACGCTGCACCTATCCGCCTATCGATCTCACGCTCCAGTTTTCCCTCATTCGTGAACAAGATCCCGAGATACTTAAACTCCTCCACTTGGGGCAGGACCTCCTCCCCGACCCGGAGAGGGCATGCTACCCTTTTCCGGCTCAAGACCATGGCCTCGGATTTGGAGGAACTGATCCTCATCCCGGCCGCATCACACTCGGCTGCAAACCGCTCCAGTGAAAGTTGTAAATCACGAACTGATGAAGCCAGTAGGACCACATCATCTGCAAAAAACAGAGAAGCGATTCTAAGGTCACCAAAACGGATCCTCTCAACACCTTGGCTGCGCCTAGAAATTCTGTCCATAAAAGTTATGAACAGAATCGGTGACAAAGGGCAACCTTGGCGGAGTCCAACTCTCACCGGAAACGAGCCTGACTTACTGCCGGCAATGCGGACCAAGCTCTGACACCGGTCGTACAGGGACCTAACAGCCCATATCAAAGGGCCTGGTACCCCATACTCCCGGAGTACCCCCCACAGAACCCCCGAGGGACGCGGTCGAATGCCTTCTCCAAGTCCACAAAGCACATGTAAACTGGTTGGGCAAACTCCCACGCACCCTCCAGGACCCTGTTGAGGGTGTAGAGCTGGTCCAGTGTTCCACGACCAGGACGAAAACCACACTGCTCCTCCTGAATCCGAGGTTCGACTATCCGACGGACCCTCCTCTCCAGAACCCCTGAATAGACCTTACCAGGGAGGCTTAAGAGTGTGATCCCCCTATAGTTGGAACACACCCTACGGTCCCCCTTTTTGAATAGGGGAACCACCACCCCAGTCTGCCAATCCAAGGGAACTGCCCCCGATGTCCACGCGATATTGCAGAGTCGCGTAAGCCAACACAACCCCACAACATCCAGAGCCCTAAGGAACTCAGGACGAATCTCATCCACCCCCGAGCCTTGCCACCGCAAAAGGTGTTGAGAGGATCCGTTTTGGTGACCTTAGAATCGCTTCTCTGTTTTTTGCAGATGATGTGGTCCTACTGGCTTCATCAGTTCGTGATTTACAACTTTCACTGGAGCGGTTTGCAGCCGAATGTGATGCGGCCGGGATGAGGATCAGTTCCTCCAAATCCGAGGCCATGGTCTTGAGCCGGAAAAGGGTAGCCCTCTCCGGGTCGGGGAGGAGGTCCTGACCCAAGTGGAGGAGTTTAAGTATCTCGGGATCTTGTTCACGAATGAGGGAAAACTGGAGCGTGAGATCGATAGGCGGATAGGTGCAGCGTCCGCAGTGAAGCGGGCGCTGTACCGGTCTGTCGTGGTGAAGAGAGAGCTGAGTCAAAAGGCAAAGCTCTCAATTTACCGATCGATCTACGTTCCCACCCTCATCTATGGTCATGAGCTTTGGGTTATGACCGAAAGAACAAGATCTCGGATACAAGCGGCTGAAATGAGTTTTCTCCGCAGGGTGTCTGGACTCTCCCTTAGAGATAGGGTGAGAAGCTCAGTCATCCGGGAGGGACTCGGAGTAGAGCCGCTGCTTCTCCACATCGAGAGGAGCCAGTTGAGGTGGCTCGGGCATCTGGTTAGGATGCCTCCTGGACGCCTCCCTGGTGAGGTGTTCCGGGCATGTCCCACCGGGAGGAGACCCAGAGGAAGACCCAGGACACGCTGGAGGGACTATGTTTCTCGGCTGGCCTGGGAACGCCTTGGGATTCCCCCGGAGGAGCTGCTCCAAGTGGCTGGGGAGAGGGAAGTCTGGGCCTCCCTACTTAGGCTGCTACCCCCGCGACCCGACCCCGGATAAGCGGAAGAAAATGGATGGATGGATAAATAAATAAAATTGAAATTAACAAATCAAGACCCCAACACACACACCCCTATCCCCAAATGTACTGTTGGTGAGTGTTGTTGTAAAGTGTACTTAAAAGGGAAAGAGAAGGAGCAAAGGCTAGCATTGTACCAGTTTCCCCTCCACTCCAACTCTAACCCAGGCCCTAATTGTCTAGATGCATAATGTTGAGTGAGCATAGGCATGGGGGCGAGATTGATGTCATCCCGCCACCCATAGCCATAGTGCTCACTCCATTCCCTATATGTGACTTTTATGAAGATGTTTATGAATGAATGTCTAAAGTGTATATAAAATTGAGTCCCAGGTGCTCTGAACAACAGAGATGTAAAACCATTGCAGCACACCCGAGACCCAAATTCCCTACATGTATTAATTTAAGATGAAGAGGGCGGAGGTGCGTGTTGAGGGATGGGGAGAAAAATATCTGCAGGAACAGTGCTCCCACAGCGAGTCAGCTCCCCCGCTGACCCTGCGTACCCCCCCAGCTCGCCAAGGTCCACCCAAGGAGCGAGGTAAAAGAAACACCTCTCCGACCGCCAGGCCATTGAGCCAAGACCAGAGAGGGACACGGCCCCGAGGGCCGCCAACAGCAGAACCAACAGCCCACACCCACCAGGGCCGCCACGACCCCTGCGAACCGCAGTCAGCCCGCCGTCCAAGAAGACACAAAATCCCACATGGACGACACGGCCAAGAGCGCCCGCCCAACCGCCGACAGAGCCAGGAAGCACCAAGAACAGGCCCCAACCAGGGCCCGCACACCGGCCAAGCATAGTCCAAGACCATCATCCAGGACATCCACTTAATCCCCACCCCAGAAGAAATACTACACCCACCCTTCATATTAACAACTTTCAGAACACATAACACATTAGACACCCAGGCTGGGTTTGCCCGCCCCCTCCCATTGGCCACCAGTCACGCCCCCAGACACCCACCCCCCAGCATATGAACCCCCAACCCACCAGCGAGCCGAGAGCCCCCGGCCAGAGCCGGGCACCAGAGCGCCAGCCAGCCCATAGCCCGGCGACCCGCCCGCCAGAGCCCAAGACCCCCGA
>JBBPBX010021849.1:0-14285 GCA_038048925.1 Garcialebias charrua
AACATCATCAGGTCAGGACTCTGCAGTCTACACTCATCTCCAGGCCAGCGGTCACTCTTTCAGGGATGAAGATGTTCACATCCTTGATAGAGAGGAACGATGGTTTGAGAGAGGAGTAAAGGAGGCCATCTTTGTGAAAAGAAACCGTCCATCATTAAACAGAGGTGGAGGCCTCCGGGTTCAACTGTCCCCCTCTTACAATGCTGTTATTGCTAGTATCACTCAGCCCTCTGTGAATAGCAAACAACCATCAGGGTGCTAATGATCCATTGTTAGGCTGATGGCCCTCCTTGATCATGTGAGCAAGCTGGTTTCAGGCTGTCATCAGCCAACTGGTTGTGCAACACTGTGGGAGGGTGCTATTTATAAGACTGAGCTGAACACAGCAACTCAGACTGAGGAAGTCTTTCGGACGAAAGACGAAACGTTTCTACATTTTTTTTGCTTTGTTTTGTTTTATTTTTTGAATGTCCAGAGGACCAGACTTAGCTTTTTTAGATTTTTCTACCTGGATTATTGAGCATGCATCAGAGTATTTTGAACCACTTTGGCCAGGATTGCCTCAAACTTGTTAGAGAGTTTGAGAAAACAGCTAGGAAGAGGGCAGACTACAGGAACCACTTGCGATTCAACCTTAGATGCAGACAAAGTGGCATCATTCCCAAGAGCCTGGAACTGAAATCGTCGGTCAGCGGGGACCGAGCAAGCAAGATCCTTCAGAAGGCACAGACGCAGCTGCTGAATGAACGGGTAAGACAGACCAATTTTACTATTGAGGCCTTGAAGACCAAAGAAGAGCACATTAAACAAAAACTAACAACGTGCCTAGATCAGACCACACTTCAGCAAGTGATGGACTGTACAGATCAGGCACGCTTAGCACAGCATGCCAGGTCCAAGACTCGACAGCAAAACAAATTTAACTTACTGATAACTCGTCAACACCATCACAATTCCAATGACAACACGTTCAGTGTAAGGCAACACTTCACTACACAGCTACATGCCAGGGAGACAGAGACGTGGGTGAAGAATTTATCTGACAGACAGCTCACCCAGCCAGAGACAGAGATTCTTGCCAGGGGACTAAACTTTGCAGTAGCACCAAGTAGAATTCCTCTAGTAGAGATGATCACAGCCACTGAGTCAGCCATCCGTAATAACAAAATTAGAGAGTTTGAAGCAGAACAACTCAGAGTGAAAGTTTCAGCCTGTCTCAGTAATGCTAAACCACCACCTTCCAACATCAGTAGAGAAGAGAAAGATGCACTCAACACTCTTAGCAAGGACAAAAACATCATAATTCTCCCAGCAGACAAAGGAAGGTGCACAGTGATTTTGAACCAGAAAGACTATCATGAGAAAGTTATGTCACTCCTTAGTGACGTAACCACTTATGAACCACTGAAAAGAGATCCAGGAAGTGGTTACAAGAAGAAGTTGATAGATTGCCTGAAAGTTTTAAAGCAGGACAAGGCTATTGACAGTATTCTGTACCACAGACTGTACCCAGGGGAGGCCACGCCCAGTCTGTATGGTTTACCCAAAATCCACAAACAAGGTGTACCTTTAAGACCAATTGTTAGCATGATTAACTCGGTCACTTACAATGTTTCCAAATATCTGGCATCTGTACTCATCCCTTTAGTTGGCAGCTCAGAACATCACATACAGAACACCATGGACTTTGTGGAGAAGGTGAAGGGTGTCATCATGGAGACTGATGAAACAATGGTCTCTTTTGATGTCACATCACTCTTTACGTGCATCCCTGTTGATGAAGCAGTAGAGGTGGTCTGTTTAAGGTTAAAATCAGACACCACTCTGAACAGCAGGACCACACTTTCCACAGAACAACTGTGTCAACTCTTGAAACTGTGCCTGCAGTCAACCTACTTCACATATGGGGAGCAATATTATAGGCAGAAACATGGGTGTGCTATGGGGTCTCCAGTTTCTCCTATTGTTGCCAACCTGTACATGGAGGAGGTAGAAAAGAAAGCCTTGACTTCCTTTTCAGGGAGACCACCAAGTCATTGGTTCAGGTATGTTGATGACACCTGGGTTAAAATTAAATCTCAGGAAGTCCAACATTTCACTGATCACATCAACTCTGTGGATAAATATATCAAGTTCACACGAGAAGATGTAAAAAATGGCAGGTTGGCTTTCTTGGACTGTGAGGTCTCAGTTTCTGATAGAGGAAATTTGCAAACTGATGTGTACCGCAAACCCACCCACACAGACCAGTATTTACAGTTCGACTCCCATCACCCTCTGGAGCACAAGTTAGGAGTCATCAGGACTCTGTACCACAGAGCAGACAGCGTCCCCACTAACTTAGGAGCCAGACAGAAGGAGAAATCACACACAAAACAGGCTCTAGGGAAATGTGGATATCCTAACTGGGCCTTCCTGAAAGCAGAGAAGAAACCCAAACAGGACTCCAGCCAACCATCAGGTGAAAAGAAGGAACCCAGACCCAGACCAGTGGTCATTCCGTATGTTGCGGGAGTTTCAGAGACATTGAGACGTTTATTCTCTAAACACAACGTCCCAGTGGCTTTTAAACCCCAAAATACATTACGGCAAAGACTGGTTCATCCCAAAGATCCAGTCCCCCGGCACAAACAGAGTAATATTGTGTATGCTGTTCAGTGTCAGGAGGGCTGTGATCAGTCTTATATCGGGGAAACTAAACAGCCACTGGCCAAAAGGATGGCCCAGCACAGAAGATCAACATCATCAGGTCAGGACTCTGCAGTCTACACTCATCTCCACGCCAGCGGTCACTCTTTCAAGGATGAAGATGTTCACATCCTTGATAGAGAGGAACGATGGTTTGAGAGAGGAGTAAAGGAGGCCATCTTTGTGAAAAGAAACCGTCCATCATTAAACAGGGGTGGAGGCCTCCGGGTTCAACTGTCCCCCTCTTACAATGCTGTTATTGCTAGTATCACTCAGCCCTCTGTGAATAGCAAACAACCATCAGGGTGCTAATGATCCATTGTTAGGCTGATGGCCCTCCTTGATCATGTGAGCAGCTGGTTTCAGGCTGTCATCAGCCAACTGGTTGTGCAACACTGTGGGAGGGTGCTATTTATAAGACTGAGCTGAACACAGCAACTCAGACTGAGGAAGTCTTTCGGACGAAAGACGAAACGTTTCTACATTTTTTTTGCTTTGTTTTGTTTTATTTTTTGAATGTCCAGAGGACCAGACTTAGCTTTTTTAGATTTTTCTACCTGGATTATTGAGCATGCATCAGAGTACTTCACATCTTACTTTCTCTTAGAAAGTCTGCTGGAGTAAGCCTCAAACCATGGTCTTCTCCAAAGAACTGATGATCGTCTAGTCACACGCTAAGGACACGTCATTCAGTTAAAAGATTTATAACATGCCTGTTATAAATCTATTTCAAGCCGTGAAAAGCTCTCTTTTATTGACATTCCTTTAAGGAACGTCTTATCTTGGAAACACCACCAGGAGCTGCCGTTACTTCGGTTCGAGTCAAGGCGCACGTCTGGAGACGCTGAGAATGGTAAACGAACTGACCAAACTGGACCGAGGGAGACTGACCATCTTCACGAGGTAACAAGTCGTCAAATGCTTTGCCAAGGGTACCAACGTGTAGCTTTAATCGGCCGGAGAACTGCCATGTTTCTGGTTAAACACATCAAGATAACTCCCTGACTCTTAACTTTTCTTCCTCCATATTTCTCCTCCTAAATCTTTCCCTCTCAATCTTAAGCTGGAAACTATTTTAAGCTGAAATGCCCCTCAGACTAAATATGTGTAACATCTAGTATTTATGTCTGTTGTGTTAAATCAAGTGTGCTGACGTATTTGAATTGAAAGAAAGTGAAATCATGTCAATCAAGTGTAATGGTGTTAATTTAGTTGATTTATTTTAAATAAATGATAGTGTCTCTTTGACATATCAAACTAAGTTAACGTCTTTGTCACTTAATGGCTTTGTGTATTTATCCATCATAAAGATCACAGAAATATTGGGTAAACTGAAAAAGAACAGAATCCGTGAATTTACTATTCAATCTGAATAAGTAGATTAATTAAGATAAAAAGGAGATCAGTATTAATATTGACCTCCTCATAATTCTTACATTTATCTACTGTTTTTGAGTCTATAATGTCTTCCTTTCTTATTGGCCTGGTTTTAGGTTCGTAAGCAGCCATTCCAGAAGCGGGTGTTCCTTTCTCAGTTCTTCTGTGGCCTAGGGGAGCACGTATACGTGCGTCTGCTCTTTGTGGACTTCACATCTGCCTTCAACACCATGATCCCCCAAACTCTGATAGACAAACTATCTACACTTGGACTAAGCCCCTCTATTTGTAACTGGGTACTAGACTTCTTAACAGACAGACCACAGTCCGTGAAGATCCACAACTTCTCCTCCTCCACCATAACCCTCAGCACTGGCTCTCCTCAGGGATGTGTGCTGAGCCCCCTTCTGTTCACTCTGCTCACATATGATTGTACAGCCACACTTCCAGGCTGTCATATTGTTAAGTTTGCAGATGATACAGCGGTGGTGGGATGCATCACAAACAATGATGAGTCCAGCTACAGACAGGAGGTGGAACACCTGGAGAGCTGGTGCAAAGAGAATAATCTTCACATGAATGTGAAGAAGACAAAGGAGATGATTGTGGACTTCAGAAGGAACAAACACACCCACGCCCCACTGAAAATAGGTGGGTCTGCAGTGGAAGTGGTCTCCAGCTACAAATACTTGGGTGTACACATGAATGATAACCTCAGCTGGAGCAACAACACCACCAGCCTGATCAAGAAAGGTCATCAGAGACTCTACTTCCTCAGACGGCTGAGACGTGCTGGTCTGAGCAGCCCAGTTCTCACCTCGTTCTACAGGTGTGCAGTGGAGAGTGTCCTGTGCTCCAGCATCAACGTGTGGCATGGAGGCTGCACAGTTGAAGAGAGGAAAGCTCTGCAGAGAGTGGTGAAGGCTGCACAGAAGTCTGTTGGAGTCAGTCTCCCCACAATCACAGACATTTACACCTCCAGATGCAGAAAAAGAGCGACCTGCATCATGAAAGACCTCACTCATCCAGCACACTCACTCTTTGCCCCACTCCCCTCAGGACGGAGGTTGAGGAGCATCAAGTGTAGAACCACTAGACTGAGGAACAGCTTCTACCCTGAGGCTGTTAGACTCATGAATAAATAAAAATAAATAAAAATAAAAAATATAAACACTGCAAAATATCACATCATACTGATGCTGATCTGTTTTCTTGTCGCTGTGTTCATCTGTGTTCATCTGTGATCATCTGCTCATACAAACTCATGTTCGTGCTGCTGTTTATTCCCACTATATTAAGCTTAGTGTATTACTAGTTGATGTTTTTCTTAGTTAGTTCTAGATGTTATTACTGTTTTTCTCTTGCATTTGTTGTTGGATGTAACTGGGACCCCGTGTACATAATCTCGTTTTCATCACATGTACCACATGCGGTGCAAATGACAATAAAGACTCTCTGACTCTGACTCTGACTCTGATACAGTGCTAGAGGAAGGGTGGTTCTGACTTTCTTCTCTCATCACTCTTTCTTTATAGAGCTCCAAACACAGGGGCAATGGGTGGTACAGGTCTGCACGTAACCCCCGCCACACCCATGTCCATTGGTAGACCTCCCAATACTTTGGCTCTAGTTGGGGGCCCTCCAGTAGTCCACAACCGTCATAAGGAAGCCCTTGGTGGTGCCGAAATATTGCTTCGATAACCTTTCGTCTCATTGTCTCATTACTCTTCATTGTATACTGTTTGTATGCTGGGCCTCTTTCGAGATGTTGCGTTATTACACTAACCAATGGGTGCCCTCTGTAGGACACTTTCATCCTGTAGGCCATTCGAGTGTGATGATGTGTCCAAAATCGATCGGGAACATCAATCCGGTCGTACAGCATTCTTAATGGCAGCTTGGTATTTT
Source organism: Garcialebias charrua (assembly GCA_038048925.1). Lineage (NCBI taxonomy): Eukaryota > Metazoa > Chordata > Actinopteri > Cyprinodontiformes > Rivulidae > Garcialebias > Garcialebias charrua. Next base: position 5,974 of record JBBPBX010021849.1, read on the forward strand.
CTACCACTATTTTAGTTGGGTCACATTCCCTCTGATGGATTTTTGCCTTTAGGTCCTGACTTGTTGCCCAAATTACTTGTGTTCCTACGGTGATTTCACAATATTCCATTTGATGTGGCTGATCATAATTTGGCCCCCATTTGATTTTGACTAGGGCTCCCTGTACTATTATTTCCGTTACGTTGAAAATCCATGGAGTACCCATGGGACCTGATTCATTTGGAACTACTCTATTCTGATCCCTTGCCACAAAGCGGCCTCTTCTTACAACTTGGGTTAGGTCTGGGCTTCGAAATGTCTGGACCAATGTGCTGTAGTAATTTTTCGTGCTAGCTTTAGTGGCTGAGTAGTCTTTCCTAGGTCGGTCTAATTTTATCAATTTGCCTTGAACAATCAGGGCCGGTTCGTAGGGTCCAATTCTCAATCTCTGGAACAACACATTCAGTCCATCTCTCTGCAGTCGTGTTGTTTCTCTATTGTTGGAGTTTTTCCCGTCAGATTCACCCGGCTCTGGTTTGAAGTTCTTGGCCGTTATCCAGCATGTTTCGATTGATGCTAGTGATTTTATGTTAGCTCTTTTCTTAAAAAATGAACTGGGACATCTTAATACATTGTTGAGTGGTTTTTTACCTTCTCTCTTTCTACGATGAGATCCATTGAAGATGCTAGCGTCCCTTCTGTGGGTTTTTACTTGTCTGCTTTCTTCCATTTAAATGTTCTTCTGGCCCAGGCTTTCAACGCACTTTGTTTACCTCAACCCTCTGGGTGGAGTTTGGTCTTATGGGCGTACTTGCTTGCTGCGGAGCTGTTCTTGGTATCTGCAACGCCCCTTGTCTCTCCCAGCCTTCTGAGGTAACTAGATACTCAGTTGTTTTTTGCTTAGCTTTCCCCCCCTGCACTGCCCATGCGTCTAAGCTAGTGGTAAAATAATGGAGGTTTGTATGTCTAGCTCCTACCTCACGAGGCACTTCTGGGAGATCTTCTAGTGGGAGATCTTGATTCAACAGTGCCTCTGCTATCAATTGAGCCCACGTTGTCAGCTCCCAGGGTCCCTTCCAGCCACTCCTCTGTGCTTCTTCACTCTCCTCGTCGGGTAGGTTGATAGTTCCGGAGTTTGGATTTTCTGAAGGGTCCCTATACACCCTAGCCTGGCCCTCGCCATTCCTACGCAGCTCCGCTCAATTCTCATTTCCCTTCACTGCTGGGTCTGGGACTTGTCCCATAGACAAGGATATCTCCGGTAGATTTTTGACCGGACCAATCAGAGAACAGAAGGCGGAGTTTTGAACGACGTCGACTGACGTCGTCATTCAAAATGGCTGCCGCCACGAAGGAATTTTCAATAAAACAAGGTAAAAAACTATTATTTCTCTGCTGATAAAAAATGTATTTCTTAGCTAACGTTATATCAGAAGTGTTCCTGAGCAATCAGAGAGCAGAAGGCGGAGTTTTGAACGACGTCGACTGACGTCGTCATTCAAAATGGCTGCCGCCACGAAGGAATTTTCAATAAAACAAGGTAAACTATTATTTCTCTGCTGATAAAAAATATATTTCTTAGCTGACGTTATATCAGAAGTGTTCCTGAGCTTAACAGTTCCTAAATCAATTCACGAAATGGTCAAATCTGCTGGATTTAAATAGTTTCGGTTTGACATTTTCCAAACAGCCTCGGGTGCGCTACGAAAATAAATGATAAAAAATCGAATTTTATCTCAAATGTTTCATCTAGGCCAACAGTCAGTAAATTAGAGACATATAATTACTAGGCATGTAACGGTTGTAGTTGGTGTACCGAACCGAAAAGGTACGGAGGTGGACCGAACCGAACGTGCTGTACCGAAACGGTTATTTTTTCACTCATTGAATGTTAATATGTGCGCCGCGGAACAAAATTTCCTGGGCGCGTTTCAGCACGGAGCTATTATCTCGCAGCACGCGCAGCATTAGCCGTTAGCTTCTCGCTGCGGTTTCCTGTTTGTTAACGTTATGGTTTTCTTGTTAAAAGACGAGCGCACAAAGCTGTGTGTGTGGACGTTTTTTCATGAAGACTGGATCTGCAGCAGCAACACGTCTAACGTGAACGCGCTGGAAACTACGTCATCAGAACGTGAACGAGCTGTTACAAAGTACGCTAACCACACAGCTGCATTTAAACAACTTCTACAAAGTGCGCTAACAACACAGCTGCATNACTGAAGTTCCATGACTTAGTAGATTACCATATTTTAATGGTGATGTATAAAGCTCATAACAATGCACTACCCTTAAATATTCAGACACATTTTGTTAAAAGATCAAGCTGTTACAATCTAAAGGGGACTGATGTATTTGTAAAGACACAATACAGAACTAGTTTGAATGGACGGTCTACCTCAGTCCAGGGAGTTGGATTGTAGAATGACTTAGAGTGGAAAAAAGCAATGTCAATGTTTGTGTTTAAAAAAACGATAGTGAATTGCTGAAGAAATACGTATGAAGTAGTTCAATGTGTAATATCTCGAAATTTGAAAATTGAGACGAGTTATTCATTTTTTTCATTATTACTTACGTATATATAATTATTGTTTGAAATGATTTTTTTTAAAGGGGCAGACATAATGAGATATTTTCTTCTTCTGCCGCCTTTCATTTTACTGTATATTTTCTTTTTTATACAAGAAACATGTGTTTGTTGTGTGTTCTTTTTTATAAAATGAATAAATAAATAAATGGGGAGTGGTGGCGCAGAGGGGGGAGTGGTGGCGCAGAGGTTAAGAAGGTGAGCTTGTGATCGGAAGATCGCCGGTTCAAGCCCCGGTACCGACAACAGCAAAAAGATGTGGGTGGGACAGGTGAAGCGGTCACACCTGTCTCCACCCTCATCTGCCCCACTCTGGGCCCTTGAGCAAGGCCCTTAACCCACACCATCTGCTCCCCCGGGAACCCTAAATATCAGCTCTCTGCTCCACACAGAGAGCTGTGGTAGCCCGGTGGTCTGTGGTTGTGTCAGGAAGGGCATCCGGCGTAAAAACAATTGCCAAGTCTTCATGCGACTAGTTCGCTGTGGTGACCCCTAACGAAGTGAGAAGCCGAAAGAAAAAATAAAAAATAAAAAAAATAAAAAATAAATAAATAAATGAAATGAAATGATTTTATTAGATAGCAAATAGTTAAAGCTGATAGTGAAAACACATTTGGTTTGCTTGAAAAAGTGAAGCAAATGTGCACATTCTGTTGGACTCCCCGATTTAATGCATCACCCCATCAACCGTCTCCTTCGGTGAAGCCAGGGAAACATTTCATATGGATCCTAAGTGACACGGTTGCTCAGTTTCCACACCAAACAAAACCAATCGCTTCACAAGTAGGAGTGACTCTTTCCGACCATGATGAAAAACTCCCGGCCGTGAACGAAAACAGCCGTGTGCTCATACTGACCAGAGCAAATCACTTCCTTCTGCACCTTTTAAAAATGATTGTTTGTTATATGGAAAACAAGTGTTGCAAATGCAATTACAAACCGTGGGATTTGACAACAAAGGTCCTTTCATTCCCATCGCTCCACAACACCAGTTTAGCAGGAAAAATGAGCCGTTCCACCCTGTAATAATGAGCTGTTTATTGAAACAGGTCACTTCACATATGATGACTGTGGGAGGTTTCATGACGAAACTATAGAGTCGCTAACTGTCAGATGTTTTCAGTGATGTGTTAAAAATACAAGCTTCAGTAGCAGAGTGACATGACTTGATTATGATGTCCTGCTCAGTTTTTATTCCTATTACATCATTCCACAAGGGATTCAGAAGAATGGAAACACCTTCTGTACTAGATTAATATGTAAATAAATGGAAATTACAGTTTTTCCCCATTTATTTATTTATTTTTACACATGTCAAGTTTTTAGCCTCCCAGGTAAGGTCTATTCAGGCGTACTGGAGTCTGATCGTTGGTCGAACCTCAGATCCAGGAGGAACAATGCAGGTTCCGTCCTGGCCGTGGAAAACTGGAACAGCTCTTTACCCTCATCAGGGTCCTCAAAGGCTCATGGGAGTTTGCCCATCCAGTCTACATGTGTTTAGTGGACTTGGAGAAGGCTTTCAACTGTGTTCCTCGGGGTACACAGTGACAGTGGGGGGTGCTCCTTGAGTAGGGAATTGGGGCCGATGCTATGGGCTGTCCCTATACAAGTGGTGCGAGAGTTTGGTTCACATTGCCAATAGTAAGTCGGACCCCTTCAGGGTGGGAGAGGACCCACCAGGACTGCCCATTGTCACCAATTCTGTTCATAACTTTTATGGGCAGAATTTCTCGGTGCAGCCAGGAGGCAGATCTTTACTCTTTGCAGATGATGTGGTCCTGTTGGCGTCATCATGCCGTGGGCTCCAGCTCTCAAAAGTTTACAGTCGAGTGTGAAGCGGCCGGGATGAGAATCAGCACCTCCAAATCTGAGGCCATGGTCCTCAACTGGAAAAGGGTGGATGGATCTCTTCAGGTCAAGGGTGAGGTTCTGCCTCAAGTGGAGGAGTTCAAGTATCTCAGGGTTTTGATCATGATTGAGGGAAGAATGCAGCGTGAGATTGGCAGACAGATTGGTGCAGCATCTGCAGTGTTGCAGACTCTGTGCCAGTTTGTTGTGGTGAAGAGGGAGCTGAGCTATAAGGCACAGCTCTCTGTTTACTGGTCGGTCTACATTCCTACCCTACCTATGGTCATGAAATCTGGGTGGTGACCGAAAGAATGAGATGCCGGATACAGGCGGTTGAAATGAGTTTTCTCTGCAGGGTAGCTCCCTAAAGGCCGAGATACACTCGAGCGTCCTCACGGTACGCCTATACGCAGCGTACGTACGTCAAGGCAAAAGCGTAGCCCCGCGTAGCCCCTCAGGGCATGTACGCGCAAAGCTTTTTTTTTACTACGCGTGCGCGATACGCGTGCGCGATACGCGGTGTCTGACCATAAACTTCCCGGCGCCGGACTGTTTTGTATGTTACACAAATGAAATAAATTCCCCTTCTTTATCGCTGATCGGGCCTTTTCTTTTGTTTTTTTGCCTAAAGTCAAGTAACCGCTTCTTCCTCCGTTCACTCGATGATTGAAATGAATGAATTCAGGTCCTACCTGGGTGCGCAATGTTTTAAATATCCCTGGTGGGCTGTGTGCTGCAGGAAAAGCACTCCCTGTTATTATTTTTATTTCTGAGAGAACTTTTTACAACATATATAGTAGAAACACCGTATCAGAACACCGCAGAAGTCCAGCGAGCTGCATTCTCAAGGTTTCACTTTCAGCTGACTGAACGCTGTCAATCAATTCAGTAGGCGTGTCAGCAAGTGACCAATCAGCGAGCTCAGTTGAGTCCACTCCGTGTGCAGCTTCTCATATTACAACAAGGAGAACGTGAGCTGAAGTATAGCAGCAAAAACATACGCACAAAATATGCGCGTATACACGCATATACGGAGGACGCTTCAGTGTATCTCGGGCTTTAGAGATGGTAAATGGTAAATGGAGCTTACTTATATAGCGCTTTCCATCCCCCTATGAGGGGCCCCAAAGCGCTTCACAATACCAGCCAGCCACCCATTCATACACACATTCATACACCGGTAGCGGTAGACTGCCATGCAAGGCGCTGCCAGTCCTACCGGGAGCAACTCGGGGTTAAGTGTCTTGCCCAGGGACACAACGAGGTATGCAGTGACCGAGGATCGAACCCGGGACGTTCCGGTCCTGAGCCGGCTTCCCTGCCTCTACACCATCTCTGCCCATATAGGGTGAGATAGGGTGAGACGTTCAGTTATCCGGGAGAGACTTGGAGTGGAACCGCAGCTCCTCCACATCAAGAGGAGCCAGTTGAGGTGGTTTGGGCATCTGGTAAGAATGCTCCCAGGGCGCCTCCCTAGGGAGGTGCTTCAGGCATATCCTGAAGTGGTGGGGGAGTGGTGGCACAGTGGTTAGAGACGGTGGGCCTGTGATCAGAAGATTACTGGTCCAAGCCCCGGTACTGACAACATAAAAAATGTGGGTGGAAAAAGGTGAAACACCCACATCCACAAAGGGGCCGAGATGTTGTAGAGGCAGGGCAGCTAGATCAGGACCGGAAGGTCTCTGGTTCGATCCCCGGTCACGGCATACCTCGTTGTGTCCCTGTGCAAGACACTTAACCCCGAGTTGCTCCCGGTAGGACTGGTTGGCGCCTTGCATGGCAGTCTACCTCTACCGGTGTATGAATGTGTGTATGAATGGGTGGATGGTTGGTACTGTGAAGCGCTTTGGGGCCCCTCAAAGGGGGCTGGAAAGCGCTATATAAGTAAGCTCCATTTACCATTTACCATTTACATCTGCCTCCACCCTAATTCACCCCACTCTGGGCCCCTGAGCAAGGCTCTTAACCCCCACCATCTGCTCCCTAAAACAGGTCTCTCTTGAAAATGAGTTTTTGTGGCAGACTACCTGGATAAATAAAGGGTAAATGAAAAAAAAAAAAAGTCCAACTGGGGAAGACCCGAGACACGCTGGAGAGACTATTATAGCCGTGTTTCCATCAAGGTTTCTAGATGCGCATTTTGAAGCATCGCATCAGAAAAGCTAAATGGAAACGGCATAATTCGAGTTAACTTCCTCTAATTCGCTCTAAAGTTGATACGCTCGCTTGAGGTGGTTTTTGGGGGGTCGAAACAGAGCTGATGCGCAAAACGACAGATGGAAACAGATTTGCCGACTCAGTTCTGCCGTAGCGAACATTCACGTCATGTGACTGATCAGCTGTTTCCGCTCCGGACAACATGTAACATCGCTAAAACTAGTTGGCATGACAGAATAAATACAACTTGCCCGATAGCAACACATACCTGAAATATTCTCTCCATTTTGCTGAGATGTGTGGTCGGGTTCTGTTTTCAACCGCTACTTCCTGTTTACTGTAGACATGCGTAACGCTGACGTCTGACGTAATGACGCTGACGTCTGACGTAATGACGCTGTGCGTGGCCCGGTAGATGCGATTCAAGCCAGTAGATGGAAACACTTCTGCTTCGCATTAATTTGTATTTACATATTTGCGAGATTTCAAAAATTAGCTCAAAATTCGAAATGAAAATAGATGGAAACACGGTATGTCTCTCAGTTGGCCTGGGAACACCTTGAGTCCCACCAGAAGAGTTGGAAGAGGTGGCTGTGGTCACAGAGATGTCTGAGCCTCCCTGCTCAAGCTGCTGCTCCCGTGACCCGACTTCAGAGCAAGCAGAAGATAATGGATGATGGTCAAAATTTTTTTAAATATTGAAGTCCAGGAAGAAGCTAGAGCTTGGATTATGAGTTTTGAAACAATCACAATACTGAACTGTCTGGAAAATAGTTTTATCTTAATGAATGTTCTTGTGAGAATCTTTATAAGAATATCAAAGTTCATGCTCAATAATTCATGTAAAGACTTTGACAAAGTTTAGTCAGGTCCTTCGGACGGTTTCTTTTTGTGTTGAAACATTTCATCCTTCATCCAAAGGACTTCATCAGTCCGAGGAGCCACAACAAACCCAGTCCCACAAGCAGCACTCACAAAGTGGGTCAACCAGTTTGATGATGAAAAACCAACCAGTTTGATGTAATCACCATCAAACTGGTTGTCCCAATATGTGAGTGTGCTGCTTGCGGGAATGAGTTTGTTGTGGCTCCTTGTACAAATGAAGTCCTTTGGATGAAGAACAAAACATAAAAAAATAAAACGTCCAGAGGACCTGATTTCACTTTGTTGGACTTGTGAGAATATGTTCCTGTAAGAGGCGAGGCTGATTGATTTTTGGCCCCTGTGCTGTTAGAATTATTTTACTTGTTGGAAAGATCACATTTGTGCTGAAACAAGGTGGAATTTTACCTAACTTTGCATGAGATTTCCCATTTTTATTAAAATATGTCTTCTAGGTTACTTCATTTAAAAAATGTTTGGATTATAGTCTGCTTCCAGGCAGCAAAGCTAAGTAGCAGCAATGTTTTTGCCCATGTGCTAACATTTGATGTGGTAGTAGCTGAAAGTCATTCACAACCTCTGAGGTTATAAGAGACCAGTTGCAATCCTTCAAGAAATGCTATCAGTATTGTTCTGATGGGTTTTGGAGTTATTATGTAGCTTTGCTGCTTTTAAAAGCAGAAACAACTGGCAAGCCAAATGTCAGACATTTTTCAGCTCAGACATATTGCTCCTCTGTGTTTAAGCAGATGAAGATGATTAGCAGAAAAGATTTTCTGGTGAGTCGTATTTATTTTGGTCCAAGTAATCCTTCCGTGCTGGGTGTCAATTTTTAAACCATGCATTTGCATGTTAAATCTCT
>JBBPBX010021850.1:12191-30212 GCA_038048925.1 Garcialebias charrua
TCGACTTATGAGTAACGTATATGTAACATGTGACCTTATGCATAACTTACCAGTTGCATACCTTATACCTAGCTTATGAGTAACACGTCAGCATTTGCTGAAAATTTTGTGAATCTAAAAAATTGTTGGCTGACCATCATAAATCAGCATGTTGATAACTTATTTAAAGTTTACAGCAAATTTATGAGATTTACACCAGCATGTTTATCTTTTTTTTATTTTTTTCCCTATTTGTTGACATGAGCTTATGCTATAAATCACTGTGTGACAGGGCCTTCAAAGAACTGTACACCTGAAACACCAAAAGTCAAAGGAACATCTAACATATGTAAAATACAACAACCTCACAGTGATTTTAAAGCAGCTTTGCCATTGATAAGTACGACTCGACTCAGCTCTTGTCTCATTGGTTCTTCTCAAGTGCAGGTGAGTCACCATTGTGACTTGTTTCCCCGCTCTGTGGGCAGAATTGCCAATGCAAAGTGGGCGGACATCGTAACTGTAAACTGACTTCAATCTTTTTAGCTTATCCCAGAACTGCTTAAAGGTCTGGGTGTAGCCATCCAACACCATCATCTTCGATATCTTGTGGTAAATTTGTTTGTTTCTTGTAGTTCTGGAGTGTTGTCCCGCTCGCACTGTGATCCAGCAATAAAGACTGTAAGGTCTGGACCTCATCCTTGGTCCACTGTACTATTTTAGGAGCTTCCATACAGAACAAAAAATAAATAAATGAAACAACAAATTGGGCAGGCCATCCAGTGACAGGTTCACTGGCCAATCATCGGCTGATGCCTGATTACGTCAAGATAACCTTGAAGCTTTGTACATGGAATCACAAACAAGGTGGTCCCATAAACCTGGCTGAGTGGGGGTAGGTACCGGCAGTGGGCAGGCCCTCAATGGGTGTGGCGTGGAACTGATGGCAAAGCATCATAAATTCTTTGGCTTCATCCAAATTTTATGGTTTGAATAAATCACTTTATTACATTCTGGGGGTGGGCTGTCAGGGGTTGTGCTGGGGTGTGGGGGGGTTCGGGGCCTGCGGGTTCGCCGTGGGCGGGGCTGGCAGTGCGCTCCCCCTGGGGCTGCTTGGACTCGGGTGTCCTGTCCTGTCGGCAGGGCGCGGGGTGGGCCGGATCTTGGATGTCTGCTACTCTCCACCCCAGAATGAATGGGCCTACCTCCTGGGTTTGGATGTGGGCTGCCCCACGCAGGGAGCAGGTACATGTCTTGGACCTAGGGGGTATAGAGTGTGCATCGGGATTATGAATGGAACATGTCGTTATTGTTTGTCTTTGTGTGACTGAGGGTGAGGATGAGGGTGGGTCTGAATGAGTATATCTGTGTATGAATGTTTAAGTGTCAGGCTGGGTTTTGGACTGCCCCCTCTCTGATACTTCCGAGGCTACTTAGTGTCGCGCTCCTGCCACGTGGCCCCCCCTGGTGGGTGTTCCCTTGCCTGCGGGCGTGCTTGGGGCCCTCACTATCTGGGGTTGGGCGCTTGGGCGTTTGTCGGCACGGCCTGGTGGCTGCTTGGTGGGGCTCGTGCCCTCTGGTCCGGTCGGGTCTGGGCCTGAGGGGTGGGCGTCCCCGGTGCCCGAGCCTCGGTGACCGGCCCTGGGGCTGCGTCGGTGCAGCGGGCTCCGGCGGGGGCCTGTGAATTTGTCGCGGGCGACACCGGGGGGTCATTGTATGTGGTCGCTGGTAGGGGTTCGTCCGGTTCTTCCCCTTGGTAGGATCTGGGGAGTGGGCTAGTGGCTCGTCCTGTTCGGGCAGTCCTGGGGACTCTGGGCTCGGGGTCCTTCCTGGGGTCTTGGGCTTTGATCGCTCCTTCGTCTGCCTCGGGCTTTGGGGGGACGGATCTCTGATGCTTCACAGTCGCTACTAAATGTTCTATTGGAGGAACCTTATACACTTATGCATGCTCACAACCACACACAAATGGATGCAGGGATGTATATATAGATATATGCAGATATGTAGATGGGTATATAAATGAATATAAAAGTATATGTATGTATACTACTGTATATATATATTTGTAGATATGTAGATGGGTATATATATAAATGAATATAAAAGTATATGTATGTATACTACTGTATGTATATATTTGTAGATATGGGTATGTGTATTTATAGAATTCTACTGCAAGCTCATGAATATTATTAGTCTTTATGCATGTAGGTTACATTGTTGTGTTCTGTCATGTGCTTTGCGGGATTGTGGACGGAGGTTGGGTGTGTTTGCCTTGTGCTCTTTTGGTTGATAATTGTTGATTTGTTGTCTTACTTTCTCTTTTCTTTCTTTCTCTCTTAAAAAATAAAAAAATAAAAAAATATTGGAGTGAGAGGATGGCTAAAAGGTGTGAAGGGATGCCATCTATAAATAAAAAATAAAATAAAAAAAAAGAATAAATCACTTTGAACTTACCAATAAAATTATTATACTGTATATGTTGGCTTATTTTATAGTTATGATTTACTTTACATTGTCACCATTTAAGCCCTTCCATGTGTAGCCATAAGCAGTTTATTTGTAAATGTTCCACAATGAAACTTCATATAAATTGACAGGTTACAGTCCACCAAACTGCTGAAGGGCTTTTTTTTAAAAGCAATTATAAGTAGTGCTGAGATTAATATTACACGCATCATAGTTATTCTTTCATGCTTGCATCAACCAAATTTATATTGCCCCTGAAAACAGCAGTAGGTTAAATCAAAAGTAATTATCAATGATAAAATATAGTTTCCTTTGCATTTTGAGTGAAATAAAACATTTGCAATGCCACAGTACTGTATCATGGCAGCACATAAATATGTTTTAGGCATTTAACAGGACTGATTTGTAAAATTGGACCCATGAAATGTAGAAAATCAACACATTTATTATGTCACATTTAGATCAGATCTGGTTTAGCATCCATAAAGAGCACATAAGCCACAACTGTCTTTTGTCTGTACCAGCAAAGTGACCATCTAACCTCCTTCCTACAGTTACACTGTTCATGCAGTTCATGTGTTATGATCTGTGAAAACAAATAGCCTCTGGACTGCCATCACAAAGACAGTACGGTTATAAAGGAAGCCAGTTTACTACCCAACAAGAGCCTTGTGGGAAAAAGAAAAAAAGCATAGGAAGGAATGAGACAGGCAGAGAAAGAAAAATACACTATAAAGATGCAGTAGGAGGATGATGAGGTACTTCTGAAAGGCTAAAAAAAATGGCTGCAGGCAAACAGAAGTGGTCTCTGTGAACTATATCCTCTTTTTTAATAGTTTCAATCATTACAACCAAGTGACAAAGCATTTGTGCGTATCACAGAGCATGTGACATTGACTTGCAAGTCTCAAGAGCTACATGGAAAAGTCTGTTTGACACACAACCAATTCAATTGTGAATAAAACACTTATTATAATTGACCTCCAAAGGAATGTAATCATTTATATGTATTAAATTATCTAAAACTTGGTTTGCAGCTGAATGCGATGCGGCCGGGATGAGGATCAGTTCCTCCAAATCCGAGGCCATGGTCTTGAGCCGGAAAAGGGTAGCGTGCCCTCTCCGGGTCGGGGAGGAGGTCCTGCCCCAAGTGGAGGAGTTTAAGTATCTCGGGATCTTGTTCACGAATGAGGGAAAACTGGAGCGTGAGATCGATAGGCGGATAGGTGCAGCGTCCGCAGTGAAGCGGGCGCTGTACCGGTCTGTCGTGGTGAAGAGAGAGCTGAGTCAAAAGGCAAAGCTCTCAATTTACCGATCGATCTACGTTCCCACCCTCATCTATGGTCATGAGCTTTGGGTTATGACCGAAAGAACAAGATCTCGGATACAAGCGGCTGAAATGAGTTTTCTCCGCAGGGTGGCTGGACTCTCCCTTAGAGATAGGGTGAGAAGCTCAGTCATCCGGGAGGGACTCGGAGTAGAGCCGCTGCTTCTCCACATCGAGAGGAGCCAGTTGAGGTGGCTCGGGCATCTGGTTAGGATGCCTCCTGGACGCCTCCCTGGTGAGGTGTTCCGGGCATGTCCCACCGGGAGGAGACCCAGAGGAAGACCCAGGATACGCTGGAGGGACTATGTTTCTCGGCTGGCCTGGGAACGCCTTGGGATTCCCCCAGAGGAGCTGCTCCAAGTGGCTGGGGAGAGGGAAGTCTGGGCCTCCCTACTTAGGCTGCTACCCCCGCGACCCGACCCCGGATAAGCGGAAGAAAATGGATGGATGGATGGATGGATGGAAATTATCTAAAACTGTGTTTGCAAGAAAAATAAAAAATAATTTGCCGGTTTAATCTTGTCGTTCCTCAGAAGAGACTGTAGACAAAAACGTAGACAGCTACTAATCTTAGAATAAGTTTAAAAAACAGTTGTTAGGTTATTCATTCTGCAAATGAAAAAAAATACATAAAATAGTAAAAGTACTGCCAAAAATGTCATCTCAATGGTTTCAAGGAGAAACTGTATTGCCAGTAACAAGCTAATGACAAAAACTGAGAGCACATGACGGTACTAAAGAGAATCAGCGACAGCCTTGATTAAAAAATGTCATGCCCTAACCACTGTGATTGTGCTGTGATTACTGCAAAAATGCAAGTAAAGCATGGCCCTTGTAAATGTCATGCAGTGATTACGCAGCAAAATCCTGTCCTCCTTCAAAGTAAACATAATCATGCTAGGATATCAAATGTTTATTTGATAAAGGTGACATTTGCCAGATCTCTAAAACCTTAAATACTCTAAAAAAGCATGTTTGCTTTAAGATGGACGACAGTTCTTTATTAAGAAGCAAATCACTGACTCTACTAATATAAAACTGTAAAATTACCCAAATACTGTCATTTTAATTTTTATTACCATTAAAATCCATTATATAGAGTGACCAACATGTGCCTGTGTAAAATTCTGTTCCCTGGCTGATACAGTATATGTTTATGCGTCTAGAATTGCTGATAGTGTTTCATCATTTTGACTTATGTTATGTCTTTTTTTTTTTACCCTTCAATAAAAAAGGTTAAAGTTGCTGTGGTCACTTAAAGCGAGTGAACATGTCGTGTTCAGTCAGGACAGGGGTGTCTGCAGTGTATATGTCTCAGTGTGCATGAAAGTGAATATGCCCCAGGGAGTTGTATAGGTCTCAGAATTTGTGCTTGTGTGTGTTCTATTTTTAGGCACCTTTCAAACAGAATGCATCCTGGGAAAAGGTAAAAGTTAAGCCAACCGAACAGGATTTTTACAGTCAGATTACCTTACTTATAGTAATTTACCATCCCTTTTCGTTACCTATTTGTGTGCCTTTTAAATGTTATTATAGCATATTTCCCTTCCTCCAACTTTGTTGCTTCAAAACTAACTTTTCTTGCTAAAACGTGACCACATTGAATTAAATCGTAATTAAAACAACTAATGAAACATTCACATGATGTAGGCACTATTAATTAGTTTCAAGTATACTTTTTTTCACAGCCACCTGCCAAGACTTCGGACTTAATATTAAAATAGTTTGCAAAGCTTCTTACCAGTGTCTGTTCTCTTTTGTATTCTAAAGATGCTTTCCATTTCCTATTCTACCCTCATTTATTAATTTTTCCTCACACAAAGAAATGTTATGGTTGGACATGACCAAAAACATGCATGTTAGGCTGCCTTCAGACCCAGGCCTCCCTTGCAAAAGAGATCTGTGATCACAATGGCATTGGCATGGTAAAATAAAGGTTAATAAAAAATGACACAATTGGCTGATTGATGGATGAGCAGAATGATCGGCATGAATTTTTTATTTAAAATGAAATCATTTTAAATTATTTTGCACCTGCTGCACCTATGTGCAGCCCACAGGTGCAAAGAGAAGCTCCCTCCTGTAGTGTGTCCTGGAGTTAGGACTGGGCGATATGGACAAAAATTCATATCTCAATATTGTTGTGATATATCGCGATATACGATATATATCTCGATATANCCTTCATCCCCTCATCCCTCCATCCCTCCATCCCTTCCTATCATCTTTCCTACATCCCCTTTCTTCCCTCAACCCTACAACCCCTCATCCCTTCATCCCTCATCTTTTCATCAATAAAAAACTTAAACTTGTGTTTTGTGGCGTGGTTCCTTGCTAATGAAATGGAGTTAATAAGTTAACTTAGGTTCGGGAGCAGGGCCACGCCCAAATCACGCCTCCAATTATCCCACGCAACCTACTTATACCTCGCTCACCTATTCATCTCATCTCAGTTCGTTACGTTTTGTCGACCCCAATCCCCCCTCTCCCTTCTTCCAAGTTTACTCTTCGTCCATAACCATGCTTTGCTTTCTCTTGCTCAGGTTTCCGTCCGGGGGGGTTCATCGTCGGGCTCGGGAAGGAAAACAAGTGAACCGTTCCCGAAGGCCAAACCCCACGCAAGAGTCTTCTCATCCCAAGCCCTTCAGCACTCTCCTCGGACAACATCCTTCAGCTCCACTCATCCCTTCATCCCCTCATCCCTACTTCCATATTCCCTTCATCTACTCATCCATACTTCCATCCTCTCCTACATTCATTCATCCCCTCATCCCTCCATCCCTTCCTATCATCCCTACTTCCACATTCCCTTCATCTACTCATCCCTACTTTCATCCTCTCCTACATTCATTCATCCCTTCATCCCTCCATCCCTTCCTATCATCGCTACTTCCATATTCCCTTAATCTACTCATCCCTAGATTCATCCTTTCCTACATTAATTCATCCCCTCATCCCTCCATCCCTACATCCCTTCCAATCATCCCTACTTCCATCTTCCCTTCATCTACTCATCCCTACTTCTCTCCTACATTCATTCATCCCTTCATCCCCTCATCTCTCCATCCCTCCATCCCTTCATATCATCTTTTCTACATCCCCTTTCTTCCCTCAACCCTACAACCCCTCATCCCTTCATCCCTCATCTTTTCATCAATAAAAAACTTAAACTTGTGTTTTGTGGCGTGGTTCCTTGCTAATGAAGTGCTCATGAGCACAACATTTTCCCCCTTTTCAGGGCAATAGGACAACAGGTCTGTATTGTCTGTAAAGGCAAACATGGACGATTGAGGGTCCCTGTTCTTTGTCACCAGTAGCTCAGCGGGGAGTTCAGCTCTGTTCTTTTGGACTGTCCCAACCATCGTGAGCTTTCTTTTTAGAAGTTCTTGACCCAAGTTATAGCTTGTGAAAAATTGTCACAGGTTATGTTGTGCCCCCTGAGACCATTTGACATGTCAAGCACAACCCTCGTACCTTGATTTTTTCTGGGGCTCCTCCAGCTGGCGTTCCACGTGTAAACATGCATGCTCAAAACATAGCTGGTTTTTGCATCACATATGCTGTCCAGCATTTTATGCCACATTTAGCTGGCCTGGAAGGCATATATTGCCTAAATGAGCAGTGACCTCTGAATGCCACAAGTCTTTTATCCACTGTGACATTAGGGCCTGGGTTATAGAACAGGGGAAGTTGCTCAACCCACTTGTCCCACACTGTCCTGATAGCTGCTCCCTGTTTCCCGTCTGACAGCTCTTGTCTCTCGATTGACAAATCGGATTACTCTGGAGAAAATATGAAAAGTCTCTAGAGACATTGTGGCCCAAAATATTGCCCTGCCTGTCTCTGTATCCCATAGACTGGCTGTTGATTCATCCTTTGACTTGTAAACTCCGGTCAGAATGAGAACCTGAAAGTTATGCACCATAACTCATGTTCCCTGAAGGAAGGGAACGAGGTGCAACATATCACTATGGGAAATTGCGCACGCGCAGTTTACCTGAAGGAATACAATCACGCCTTTATGGCAGGGGCGTCAGCATCACACCAGAGGCCCCGCCCTCTGGGTACTTAAGCCGCTGACGTCCATCCATCGATCTCCAGAATGCACCTCACCGAGCTTTCAGCATTGAAAGGGCCAGGTATGTTGCACCTTGTTCCCTTCCTTCAGGGAACATGAGTTATGGTGCATAACTTTCAGTTCCCTTATCAGTCTTGTCACTTGGTGTAACATATCACTATGGGAACGTAATTCAATCCCACCCTTGAAATGCTCAGCAAAATGCATGTGGAAACATCCGCCTTGATACAGCAGGCATCCCCCAGCTGCTCTCTTCAAGGTATGCAGAGAGCGCAGTCCGGGAAGAAGAAATACCCCACGTAAAAAACATCACCTTGATGTTACCATCGGGCACATAGATGAAACGCCAACTAGAGGCAGCATAAGCATGCTCCACTAGTGTGATTACTCATCCTTTTAAGTTACAAAGGGCACGACTGACAAGTGTAGCCCATCCTGATGTCGGAGACCCATTAAAGGAGAGAGGAACCTTTCCATTGAACGTCTCCTAAGTGAACATAAACACCAAGGGACACCCTTGTGTATATTGTTGCTGTTTGTTTTTGGATAAAGCAATCAAAGCCTTAGGCCCTCAGTCAGTTCCCTTCAGAGGCCAGGATGAGAGCCGCCACAACTCTGGACTTGGGTGTAAAAGCTGCCCACGTGCCTGAGCCAGCAGGTCCCTGTGAGGAGGCAATTGCCATGGTATCCCTGATAACATTGAGATCAAATCCGGGAACCACGGTTGCTGCAGCCACCTGGGTGCTATCAGTATCAGGGAGAGGGCTCCCTGACGTACGCGTTCCAGTGTCACCTCGATCAGAGGGACAGGTGGAAAAGCATAGTACAGCACCCCTGCTGGCCAGTCATGTGCCAGAGCGTCCGTTCCCAACAGTGCATCTGCTTCCTTCAAAGAGAAGTAAAGGTCACGCTTTGCAAGCGAACAAGTCCACTGAGGCTCTCCCAAATCGTGACCAGACCTGCTCCACAACCCGTGGATTCAGGCTCCATTCTGATGCCAAGAGAGGCCCTCTTGAGAGGGCATCCACTCCATAATTTAGTTCATCGGGAACATGAGTCACCCTGAGTGACAAGATTCTTGGAGCACACCACGTGAGGATCTTCAGCGTCAGTCTGAGGAGGGCCAGGGACCTTGTCCCTCCCTCTCTGTTGATGAAGGACACTGTGGTCCTGTTATTTGATTTCACCAGGACGTGCTGCCTTGCAATCAGACCTTTTCCAAAGAAGTATTTTACTTATAGGAATACGGCCAACAATTCCAGGAAGTTGATATGTAATCTCGCTTCCTGTTTATTCCAAAGACCACGGGCGTTCTGATTTTTGCAGGTCGCCCCCCAGCCTGTTTTTGAGACGTCCGTCATGATGACCACACGAGATGACACCCTACCCAGCGGGACCCCTTCCATGAAGATAGACAAGTCTCTCTAAGGTTCCAGGGCTCTCAGGCACTCTGAACCTATTCTAACCTTTCCTGCTCGACCAAGCAGGGCGGGTTGTGTCTGTTGGTTTAGCCATACTTGTAGGGCCCGCATTTTCAGCAATGCGTGTGGCACACAGGGTATGGCTGCCACCAAGAGGCCTAAAAGGCGTTGGCACGTTTTCATGGGAACCCGCTGATCCAGTTTAATTTTTTTCAGGCAATGGCAAATCAAGGAAACTCGTTCCTTTGAGAGCCATGCTCTGTACCACACTGTGTCGATCTGTACTTCCAGAAATACGGTAACCTGTGATGGAGTTAGGTTACTCTTTTGTATGTTTATGACAAAACCGAGCGACTCCAGGTGAGAGATTACCCTGTAGGAATGTGACTGGGCCTGTATTCTGCTTCCAGCCACAATCAGGAGGTCATCCAGGTAGTTCATAACCCTGAGACCTTGATTCCTGAGGGGGGTCAGGGTTGCATCCAGACATTTAGTAAATGTACGAGGAGCCGTCTTTAAACCGAAGGGTAAAGCTTTGAATTCATACGCTTTTCCCTCAAAAGCAAAACAGAGGAATTTTCTGTGTTTCCTCCACACGCCTACATGGAAATAGGCATCTTTCAGATCCACTGTACATGCGTAGTCTCCTGGTCTCACAGACTGGAGAACCTGCCGCAGTGTAAGCATCTTGAACTTAAAAGTTTTTATTCTCTTGTTCAGAGTCCTGAGATCCAGGATCGGTCTCAGGGAATGATCCTTTCTAGGCACCAGGAAGTACTTGCTGTAGTTGCCGGAGCATAGTTTGCGTTTTGGGACCAAACTTATTACTCACTTCTGCAGCATCGTCAGTACCTCCTCCCTCAGCACGTGTGCGCGTGCAAGGTTAATGTTTGATTGCAGTACCCCTGTGAAGGGGTACTGCGAACTGCAGCTTGAGCCCACAACATATAGTTGTCATGACCCATTCGTTTGGTAGACACGCCCTCCAGGCCAACGCGTACGCCATGAGCCTGGAGGGCATGTCCTATTGCTGCTCGTCATGTTTGAGTGTGGGAGGGATGGCCTTTGACCCTTCTCGCGCTTTCTCGAGCAGGCTGGTCAGCCCAACAGAAGATATCGCGAGATCTGACTGCCTCAGGCAGAGCTCGTGTATCTTGCTGCGGTTCATAGTTTGAGCACGTGGTTTGTGTTTTTTGAAAGTGGGACTCCAGTCAAGAACCAGGGCAGTCTGTGCTTTGGTACTTTTATTTTTGTACAAGCATGAAACAGTGTTTCATGAAACATGAAACAGTGTTGAACATGAAATTCGTCCCGTTTCATCAGACCCGAATTTGCTTTCCACACGTGGTCAGTGAAGAGGCCCTTGGCCGATACTGGAAAGTCTCACTCTCGCCAGCAGGTCTCTTCCGTGGAAGGCCACGCACGTCTTCCTTTGGGGGTGCAAAGCTTTTCCTCGGCAGCCCCTCGCGGAGGGCTTCCGCCTGTTTGTGTCTTTGTTCCAGCCTAGCCTGGATACGTTCCAGGGCTCCCCCGAAGAGTCCCGTTGGCTCAATCGGGTGCTAGAAGAAGGGGGACCTCTGGTTTTCCGGGAGGTCCGATAAAGTCAGCCCAAGATGGCGTTGGGCGACAACCATTTCCGCCATTGCTCTACCTTACGTGATGGCTATTGTCCCCATCATGCGGAGTAGGAAGTCAGAGGCGCTATGGGCCTCCTCCATGGCCTCTGTTGCGACTTGTTCGTTTGTCGTTGCCTGGAGTTCCTGTAGCTTTTCTGCCAGGTACGCCTGCATCATGGTCGACGCGTTCATCGCACGAGCCGCGAGACCCTGAGCATTGTAGCATTTCTCGAGCTGTTTCTCCGAAGCGCGGCAGGCTCTGCTGGGCAGCGCTGGCTTCGTCCCTGTAGCTGCGGGGGCTAAATGAGCCGCCAGGGTCTCATCTATCGGGGGTGCGTTGGTGAGACCTGTTGCCTCCATTCCTGCCACATCCAGGAGTCGGGATAGTGGGAGCGTCATGGGAGCTCCGGGCTCCGCCATGGAGCGTGTGAGCTCCATGAGGAAGTCCGGGAAAATGGGCATTTTTTGCGACGTCGTCGGCTGCTGCATCGCATACAAGTGGTTTCCCGCCAGCCTCGTAACCTGTTGGCGAGACGTGGGATCTGGCCATGCGACCTGCAGGGCGTCCGCCGCCCTATGGCACAGGTCGAACAGAGGGACCGACACGTCCGGTTCAAATAGAATTGGCACCAGGTTCTGAGAGGAATCCAATTTTTCTCATCTGTAACCGTACTCGGCGTCTTGGTCAGACACTTCGGTCGTCGAGTCCTCGATGGTAACCGAGGAGTCTGACACGTTCTCATCCCCGACTTGACCGTTTCATTCCAGGTCCACGTTCTCAAGCTCTGGCTCGGGAGCGAGCAGCTTTGTGAGGCGTGCGGCCTTCAGCGCCGTGGCCTTCGCGATGGATTTAGCCAACGCGTCCGCGTGGCATTTCCTCATTACCGTCGGCATCCGACAGCAGTGGGAGCAATAGTCAGGGGATTCCAACGCTTTTCGTGCCTGCAGAATCCTTAGGCAGACAGGACAGGCCTTCTGGGTGTCTGTCGCTGAGAGGGAGTATCCGCAGCAGCTGGGACAGGGGCGCAAGCGAGGGCTGCTGGCTTTCTTCTGGGTCTTTGTTCTCCGTTTTCCTTTCTCGGGAGCCATGTCCGGAGACGAGAAGAGTTTCTAGTTTCCTTTTGTTCGAAGCCGTCCTCTCCGTCATTTCGCTTTCGCTGGCTAGCCTGCTAATGGTTAGCAGGGAGTGTTGTGACGCAGTTAGCGTCGAGCGAAGCAGCTGCGGAGAGAGAAGAAAACTTCGAGGTAAGTAGAAAAACGCTGGACTAGCTTTTGCCAGCCAAGCAGTACGCAGAAAAAAATTCTCTGTACGCTCAGTGTAGGGAGCAAACGCACCTCTGATAGAGCGATGCAACAACAGAGAAGTCCCACAAAGTTCAGGTTTTAAGCGAAGGGCAATAAGAGATAGATGGATGGGCGTCAGCGGCTTAAGTACCCAGAGGGTGGGGCCTCTGGCGCGACGCTGACACCCCTGCCGTAAAGGCGTGATTGTATTCCTTCAGGTAAACTGCGCGGGCGCAATTTCCCATAGTGATATGTTGCACCGAGTGACAAGACTTATAAGGGAACTCCAAATATGCATGTAAATGCATTTGGTCCAGCTCTTTCCAGTTCTCTCCAAAAACTCGCCTTCCTTCTAAATTTGTCATTTGAATAATTATTTTTTGTATTACATTAGGCATGAGTAGCTCAAAGACCGACTTGATATCTGTGACTCGAGTTACTGCCATCCTAGTGGGCCCTGGCAATGTCTTTATTATATTTTCTGCACACAGTTTTCCGAGGTGCTTAGTTGGAGATGAAGACCACTGAATTTCACCATTTTTTGACATGAATCTTGCTTGGAGAAACATGAATATCACTTTCATCTATTGGCTCACAATCAGAATCATCAGACTCAGAATTGACCTCAATACTGTATTCAGCTTCAGACAACTCCTCTTCTATTTCACTGTCATGATCAATGAGAAGATCCAGCACTTCCAGGGCTGTAAACTTTTTTTCCTGTTGCTCATTTCCTGACCTCTGACAGTGACGATATCACATGTACCTTCAATGTGTAATGTGTTTAGGACTCCCTTGCGGAGAGTATTTATGCCCTCCCACTCCTTCCCTTCTACTGAGTGTCCACTCAGTGTGGGTGGAGAGTTCCCACGGGAACAGAAAAGGTTCCCGTCAAAAGTTGTATAAACACATGCTCTCTCATAGTTTCCTTGTGAAGTAAAGAGAGTAGTGAGAAAGTGGATTTGTGTGCATGCACGTGTGCATGTGTGTGTGTGGTGTGTGTGTGTGTGTGTGTGTGTGTGCGTGCGTGTGTGTGTGTGTGTGTGTGTGTGTGTACACATATATATTCATAGCCATCTGCCATCTGGTCACAAAAGACTCAAGTTCAGGCTGCCGTTTAATACACTGTATTATATTTCATGTACCACATGTGATGGGAATTACAATAAAGTCACCTTGAACCTTGAACAGGCTACAATCTGTAAATGCACTCTGAGGCTTTTTTGATGAAGGATTTGAGCCTTAGCAAACATTTTACCAAAATAATACAACTCTCAGTTGAAAGTTTGTTCATGTAAAACATTTACGATGTGGTTCCATGCAGAAATACATTCAGAGGGATGTTTCTCCCTTACCTGTACTGCTCTGTATGGTCCTGACAGTCGTTGCAGATGTGCGTGGTGGTGAGGATGGTAGCAGCAATAGTGGTCTCCCCCCTTCTCCTTCTGCCTCCCCAGCGCATCCCTGATCTATCGCCCTCACATAACTATGACTTCTCATACGAAAGCATCCCGGCATAGGCAGTGTGTCCATGGTCTCCAAACTGTCCATTGCAGAGTCTATAGCTTGAGACTTCAACGCATTGTAGACCTGCTCGCATACTTGCTCAATTTGACCATTCAGTTCCACCTCGCTCAGCTGGAAAGAGGAGAAGGCATCAGATTAGGAACAGGCAGAACAAAACATGACAGAAAGAATAGGGAATAAAAAAAGTTCATTATAATAATAATGATGATAAATAAATGAAAATACATATATTTTTAAAATTAGCTAAACATTTAGTGTCATTTAGGATTTCTGGCCTTTATACTAAGCTTTGATCATCTAGTTGATCATTTTACAACTTCAATGCAAACTTCACTCGATAAAATTGCTCAGCTGAAAAAGAAAGTAATAAATCAGAGGAAACTGTCTCCTTGGTTCAATTCTGAGTTATGCTAAGTTAAAGCAGGCATCTAAAAACCAGGAGGGAAAATGGTGCTACACTAACGTTGAAGAATTTTATTTAATTTGGAAAGATAGTCTGCTAACATATAAGAAAGGTCTCCATAAAGCTAGAACTTACTCATCTTTAATAGATGAGAATAAAAATAACCCTATGTTTCAGTTTAGCACTATTGCTAGTCTAATTAAAAGTTCAATTTCTATTCAACCATGTATCCCTAGAACTATAAATAGTGATGACTTCTTGAGATTCTTCATAAATAAAATTATTTAAATTAAAAAATTCACACCATCTTTCCATCTACTATCCCTAGTTCCCTGTCAAAACAGGTGTTTGTGGTTGTCACTCTGTTTGTGTATGTATATAAGTCTCTGTCTTTGTGTCACTCATTGTCAAAATATTGTCTTGTGAGCGTCCTGCCTGACCTGATCCTGCGCTGTCAGACCTGATCCCGTCCTAAATTTTGTAAGTAAGCTGCCACGTCAGAATCCTTGTTTTGTAAGTATTTATTTCCTTTTAACTCCTCTTGTGCCCAATTCCTGTGTGCACTCTGGGTACATCTCAACAACACGCCCAAATTCTGACAAAACCCCATTGAATCCAATCAGTTACTTAACTACAAGCATGTTTTAACAACACGCCCAAATTCTGACAAAACCCCATTGAATCCAATCAGTTACTTAACTACAAGCATGTTTTAAATACATAAAAACCTGGATGTCCCTTAATTTTTCCTTTTGAACACAGACAAGACTGAGGTTTTGGTTTTTGGACCTGAGCACCTTAGGAATTAATTTTTCAGTATTTTGCCCTCCTTTGATGGCATTAATCTGGCCTCTAGTTCTAATGTTAAAAATCTTGATGTTATTTTTGATAAGGACATGTCTTTTATCCTCCACATTAAAAACATTACTAGAACTGCCTTCTTCCACCTGCGTAATATAGCTGCAATTAGAATCATCTTATCTTTAATTTTGAAAAAAAAACAAAGACCCAGAAGACCCAGCCTCTTACAGGCCCATCTCACATATTAATGTGGATGCAAAGATTCTGGCGAAGGTGCTGACCCTTAGGCTTGAACCCATGATTGCCCGTTTGGTAAAACCAGATCAAACAGGATTCATCAAAGGAAGAAATTATTTTCACAATATTAGGAGGCTTATGAATATTATACAGTTTGCCAGTAATAATGCCATACAAGGATTAGTGATGTCCCTGGACTCACTGAAGGCTTTTGATAGAGTTGAATGGCCCTTTCTCTTTTGTACTATGGACAAATTTAAAATTGGGACAGGATTCATTGAATGGGTAAAATTACTGTATCGATCACCTAAAGCCTCCATAATTGTCAATTCCCATTGTTCAGATCCCTTCCTCCTTGAGCGAGGAACCCGACAGGGGTGTCCATTGAGTCCTCTCTTGTTTGCACTGGCTATTGAGCCATTTGCAGAGCTTATAAGAACTGAAACTAAGATAAAGGGGATAGAGGTTGGAGATAAAATACATAAAATCTCTCTCTATGCGGATGACGTACTTTTATTCTTGGATAAGATTGATACATCTATCCCACATCTGATGGAATGTTTAAAGCAATTCGGATACGTGTCGGGTTTTAAGGTTAATCTGTTAAAGACAGAGGCCATGCCTGTAGGGGCTATGACAGAGTCTGTTGTGCCCAGTAACTTCCCCTTCCATTGGTCACCGGCAGGAATAACTTATCTTGGAATAAGAATCAGCCCCTGTCTTAAAAAACTAGTAAAACTTAACCTGGAACCAATTATGGCTGGAGTAAAGGAAGATCTACTGAGATGGGGAACTTTACCTGTTTCTTGGTTGGGTAGGATGAGTGTACTCAAAATGAACATATTACCCAGGATGTTATACTGTCTGCAGATGTTACCAAACTCAATTCCAAACAGCTTCTTCATAAATCTAAATAAGGTGTTTACAAATTTTATATGGCAAGGGAAAAAGGTCAGAATGAAATTAGGTAAATTACAAAGAAGTAAGGAAAGAGGAGGACTTGGCGTGCCCAATATGCGTTTGTATTATTGGGCGGCTCAAATAAGATACAAACTTCTACATTCTACATCCTCTGATGTAGAATCCTCCTCTTCCTCATCCTCCTCTTCTACATCCTCTGAGCTTACGACAAGTTTCTGGAACTGAAAGAAGCATCTGGTCTGCTGACCTCAGACTGGACTATTGCAATGGTTTATTATCTGTGTGTCTAAATACTTCTTCAAAATGTCTTCCGTTGATCCAAAATGCTGCTGCCAGAGTCTTAACTGGAGTTAGTAGGAGAGATCATGTCTCTCCAGTTTTAGCTTCTCTCCATTGGCTCCCTGTCAAATCCAGAATATAATTCAAAATCCTACTTCTAACCTACAAAGCTCTCAACAACCTAGCTCCATCTTATTGTTCCATATTTTCCTAACAGAGCACTTTGCTCTCAGGTTGCAAGTTTGCTTGCAGCTACTAGAGTTTCCAAAAACAGAATGAGAGGCAGAGCTTTCAGTTATCAGGTTAATCTCTTGTAGAACCAACTTCCAATCTCTGTCCATGAGGCTGACACATTATCCAGTTTTAAAGACTAGGCTTAAGACTCTCCTTTTTGCTAAATCCTAGTTTACGGTCGGCTTAGTTTTCCTGAGCTGTCCCTTAGTTATGCTGTTATAGGCTTAGACTGCTGGAGGATAAACTGACCACATTTTTTCACTCTGTTACTGTCTTTACCAATACCAATTTATTTATAGAGCACTTAAAACAGCAACAAGGCCAACCAAAGTGCTGTACAATAAAAACAAACAAGCACAGCGGACAGGAAAACATAAAATAAAAATATAGATACAAATAGCAGCAGAAACTAACTAAAATGGCCAACACTGTACAATAATAATAATAAATAATAATGAATTCAATTTATAACGCACTTTTCATTAACGAAAATCTCAAAGTGCTACAAAGTGCAACAAAAATCAAAGATCAAATAAAAACAAGTGATAAAATCAAGTAAAATCAATGATAGTATCAACTAAGGTTAAAGGTAAAATCATGTGGAGGCAGAGTAGGCTCGCTTAAAAAGAAAGGTCTTTACAGTACAGAGAGGATCAAAACAAATCACACCGTGTTAAAGGCAAGAGAATAAAAGTGGGTCTTCAAACGAGACTTAAAGACTGTGAGTGTGGGAGCCTGTCTGACACTCAGTGGCAACTCATTCCACAGTCTTGGACCTGCAACAGAGAAAGCCCTGTCACCTCTGAGCTTACGACAAGTTTCTGGAACTGAAAGAAGCATCTGGTCTGCTGACCTCAGAGAGCGCGGTGGGACATATGGCTGTAGAAGATCAGTGAGATAAGATGGAGCGGAACTGTTCAGTGATTTAAAAACATACTTGTACATGAGTATTTCCAGGACGTTGCAGAGAGACAACTGTAAAGCTGATTTTACACAGTGAATTAATAATCATTGTCACTTTTGTATCCTCTGTCTCTGCCTCGTTCTGGGTCTCATATAATCTGGGATCCCTGTGTTATAACAGATGGACCCCTGCGGTACCCCCCACTGATGCGCTGCAGATGCTGAATTGAAATCTTTGATATTGACACAAAAGGTTCTGTCTGAGAGGTAGGACTCAAACAGATGGACCCCTGCGGTACCCCCCACTGATGCGCTGCAGATGCTGAATTGAAATCTTTGATATTGACACAAAAGGTTCTGTCTGAGAGGTAGGACTCAAACCATTTGAGGGCTGACCATGTGATGCCCACCCACTGCTCCAGCCTAGTAATGATGATCTTGTGGTCTATGGTGTAAAAAGCAGATGTTAGGTCCAATCGGACAAGCAGCACCAAATCACCTGCGTCTGTGGCTAGGAAAATGTCATTAAAAACCTTCAGTAG
>JBBPBX010021850.1:30967-41973 GCA_038048925.1 Garcialebias charrua
TATATATATGTGTGTGTGTGTATATATTCGCTTGTTTGTTTTCAGTGGATGTCCTGTATGACTGAGATCTTCAGCAGCAACAACATGAACACAAGATTTTAGTGAAACGACTTTTAGTGAAAGAGGAGTTCCAGAGGATGAATGAAACAGAAAAAGACATTGACCTCATCAAAAGAAGAACATTGACTTGATTTGTTGTCTTTATTGTTTTTTTCATCTTCTGCTTGGAAAGTGTATTTTAGTTTATTCTGAGAAACAAACGTTTAATATGAGTCCCTTTTCTTTAAAAAAAAAGTCTCTAAAAATGCCATGTGGTCGTAGAGCCTTAAAGTTCAAATTTGATTGGCTCCCAGTTTAACCACCACCTGTGATATTTTCAAACATCTTCTGGACTAACACGACGATGGATGGCTCCATCTAAAAAAAATGGTTGAAGCTCTGAAAAAGTGCAGCTGGCAGTGGTTCAAACTGGTTCCTGAAGCTTTGGAAGGACAGTGGTATGTGATTGAACTGTCTGTAAATTATGAAACTCCATATAAAAGGCTCAATTTCCCTCTATTGAAGATGAAGTCAACATTCTTTTAATTTTAAAAACACTAAAATTAGTAAATGTTTAGGATTCTTTCACCATGAAAGAATAGGTATGTGTGTATCTTACCTCAGCCTTTAAAACCTGAACCTCACACTGCTCTGTGAATTGAGAAAGCTCCTGGGATGAAGAGCGAAACGTCTTCTGTTACAATTAAAGTCCAGTTGATTTTGCATTGAACATTTTTTGATTTCACCATGAAATTTAATGAAAATCACAAACAAGACAAGTTAAAGATGAAAAGCGTTCTTAATACGACACATTTGAAGAAGTTTTTTTCATCAAGTTTCTGTTAAAGCTAAAAAGTATAAAAATAAAAATGTCCTTAAATGATTCAAAAGGTGTCCATCTGCATCAAGCTCTGAAGTCCAAAAGGACAAAATGATTTTATAGTTAAATTGCAGTTTTTGGTGTCACATGATCCGTGTGCGGGCCGGACTTTGAGCAGTCCTGCTCTAACTCCACAGAGAGTCTCACAGATAGAACAGATTGACATTTATAAGTAATGTTTCAGAAGTGAAGAACTCTAAACTTGTTCTCAGTGGAACAAGTTCATCCATCACATCATCAGATGTTCACTCTTCTTTAGTTTGGACTCACCTGCTTCCTGTTCTGTTGGGAGATGGTACGAAGCTGTTTTCCTGCAGGGATCAATAAAGTTTGTGTCAGAGAGATAAAGTGCAGCAACACGTCTGTTTCCAGTTTCAGAGACAAACATCAAAGCTGAGACAGACTCACAGCAGAAACACTGACACACTACACACACACATCCTCTCACATCTAGAGTGTCTTCTGATGGAGCTGACCAGGAAACAAAGAATGACTCACAGCGACGGCTGCTCATCATCTTCGTTACATGACAAACCTGAATTTCCAGTTCTTAGGAATGTTTTTCTGCGTCTGTTTCCTCATTCAGAGGATACAGGTTTGGCCTTGTCGCTGTTTAAAGTGCTTTATAAATAAAACGGTATGGTCTGTTTCCTCATTCAGAGAAGAAAACAACATGAACAAAGAGACACCAACACAATCTTCTCTATAGACACAGTCCTGTGACTGTTGGCAAAAAGTTTCAAACGCTTGGTTTCCTTCAATCAGATGCTTTAGAAAGTACTTCCTGCACATTCACACACATTTTGAGGCTTTACAAAAACTACCGGTAGCTGTGGCTAAAATCTCACATGTCCCTGTTTGCAGAACTTTTAGAAGTCAAAGTCAAAGTCAAAGTCAAAGTCAACTTTATTGTCAGATCTGCAATATGTACAGTGCAGGACATACACAGGACCGAAATTGCGTTTCTCTCAGTCCCTCGGTGCAACAGTAAACATCTAAACATTGAAACACTGAAACATATAATAATAGACATAAGCATAAAATAGTAAAACTAACACTGTCCTGAGTTTTTTTGCATAGTGGTATAAAAAAAGAGTATAAAAAGTATAACTAAAATAAACTAAAGGTTTCTAGCATTGACATTTGCAAAGTGGCAAAGCAGCGTATGAGTCAATGTACACAGTATATGTATGAGGTAGTAGTTGATGTTGTTGTAGAGGCAAAAAGTGGCATATGCAGTAAGGCACATTGGGCATCCCTAAATAAGACCGTTCAGAGCACACTGTATATGTACCAGCAGTGGTGTAGATATTAGAGTAGTGTAAATAAATGTAAACAGTAGTAATTACATGTAAGCAGTAGTAATAAAAGTAAACAGTATTAATAAATGTAAACAGAGAATGTAAACAGTATTATGATTATAGGCAGTGATGTAATACAGACATTAGTGCAAGTATGAGAAGTAGTGCAAACTGTATGAGCACATGACCGAGAGTTTAGTGAAAACCCGTTTGGTGACACAGAGTCTAGTGTTAAAAACTTTGTGTTGAGTGATAATATGTGAGAAAGTTTTAGTGTTAAGGCAGTTCAAATGGGAGGGGAGGCAGAGCAGGCAGAGTGTTTAGCATTCTGACTGCCTGATGAACAGAGCTGTCTCTCAGTCTGCTGGTTCGAGCCTGGAGACTCCTCAGTCTCCTCCCTGATGGCAGCAGTCTGAAGCAGCTGTGTAGTGGGTGTGTGGGATCACCTGCCATGCAGTGGGCTTTCCGAGTGAGGCGTTTGCTGTGTAAGTCCTGCAGTGAGGGCAAGGAGGTGCCCACGATCTTCTCAGCTGCTCTCACAATGCGCTGGAGGCTCTTGCGGCAGGATGCAGTACATGCACCAAACCACACAGTGATGCAGCTGGTCAGGACACTTTCTATGGCACCTCTGTAGAAGGTGCTCATGATGGGGGTTGAAGCTCCAGCCCTTTTCAGCTTGCGGAGAAAGTAGAGACGCTGGTGAGCCTTCTTTGCCAGTGCTGCAGTGTTCCTGCTCCAGGACAGGTCCTTTGAGACGTGCACGTAGAAGTGCTGCTGATAAAGTTGAGTGATGTAGACGAGGAGAAATTCTCTGTGAGCTTCAACACAGTTCACACTTGCAACGACAGCGTCATTTCCCACCACAATAAGGCCACACTCTCTTCACTGAGTCCCTCCCACCTGAAGAATGAGGCTCTGCAACTTTGATGGAACACCTGCTGCAGGTGAACATCTGGACTGATGTGTCAGACGTCACATGATGGAGGAGAGAAACTTGTTGACGTGGATCTGTTCCTGTCAGCGTCCAGCTGAACGCTGGGGTCACATTTCTGTCCTGCAGCCAGTCTCAGCACTCGTTAAGCCCCGCCCCCTGTCTCAGGTAGGCTCCTGACTCCGCCTCCTGTTTCCAGATGTTGAATGAGTGTCCAGAATGTTTGTAGGTGAGAAGATGAGGATGTTGCTGCTGCTTTGTGCTGCAGAAGAACTCCTGTGTGTGTTTGTTGTTCAGTGTGGACTCAGTGATAGTTTCTTGTCAGGATGTTGGAGACCAAAGTGGATCACTGCCCTCCTGAAACTCTGAGCTCAAAGGATTTATAGCATCTCATGCAGACACTGTTCTAGAAACTTCACATCACTCTCACTGTAACTCTACATGCTGACACACACAGCATTCTGGGGCTATTTGCGTCTGCAGGACAAAAATACAGAAAACTTTACAGTTTACATTATAGTGAAAGTTGCTCCGGTCACTTGGAGACGTGTCCTTTGTTCACTTGTATCAGGTAAAATGGGTTTCAGCTTCCTGCTCTGGTTTGAAACTGGAAATACTCAAAGTCATAAATGAAGCTGGTGTTTAAATGGAGGCTGTGCAGGAACAACAACTTCTTAGAGTTTGTCTTTTTGTGTCCACAGAGAGAAAAGACACTCAGAGACTTTGAGAGGAGACCAAGAACATTGAGTCAGCACTTTCTCTGATCCACATCTGTCCTTTGATTTTCTTCTTCTGTCCACACTAAATGGAGTCTGAACACACGGAACACGTTCACTTTCATCTCTCCTCAGAGTTTTACATCAAACCAGGTGAGTTCACCTGCAAGTGAAGGACCACTTAGCCCCGGGACCTACCAGCAGGTTAGGGGGCCCTGCCAGCGAGGCACACAACAAACAGCTGAGGGACACAAAATACATTTGAATCGTCTAAACCAGCGGGTCCCAACCACCAGGCTGAGGACCAGAACCGGGCTAATTGTTGCATCAAAATAGACAAAGTTTGATTTTGATTTATTTTCCTGGTTCTGTTAGTCTGCAAGGTATTTTATTTTGAAAATCAGTTCCAGCCTCGTCTCAGTGTCTGTTCTTTTCTTGCAGCTCTCAAACTAACTTCATGAAAACTGAGTCCAAACCAAACGTTGCTGGAGAACTGGTTTCAAAAAGGAGAAAGGCCTAAAGATGAGGCAGCAGAAGCTCCACAGCTGACACCAAAAAGAAAAAAACAGAGTCCTTCAATGAAGCTTCTGTATCGTCCGTGGAAACTCAATAACCACACCGTGTCGCTTCGTTGCACCAAACTTTTTTACTGAACTCAAAACCCCCCAACCACACACATTTACCCCATGCCGTAAAGCATCTCTTAAAGGCACAGTAACATGTCGTAACAAACAGTGCACACCATTACAGACCCAACAAACGCACTGAACACTGTGGTTTCTGAACACAACATTTTCCCCCCTTCACCCCCCTTGAAAACATAACACTTTGCAAAGAATAACAGATTAAACTGGACTCAATAAAACACAGATTAACAGATCTTCAGTAACACAATCACCCTGTCACATAGTCCCCAAGCCAGACAGGCGGGGCCCTCAGTCTCTGGGGCCGTGCTGGCTGCTGAGTGGAGTCGGGCAAAGCTGGTGGAGTATCCCCCACCCGAAAAGTCATTGGCCTAGGCTGCCAACCCATTGCCGTTGCTGGGGTCAGCGGTGAAACAGATGCTGGTGGGGCGATGACCCTGTGCAGACGATTTGCGTGCCAACGACTCCCATTTTCCAGTCTGTATGTGGCCGGCCCCAATTGCTTAATCACCCGCAGTGGCTCTGACCAGAATGATTTCAGTTTATTTCTCCGATGACGCCGTTTGATCCTGACCCAATCCCCTGCAGCCAGTGAGGGGGTCTGCACTCGGTGCGTGGCATCAAACCAATCCCCTGCAGCCAGTGAGGGGGTCTGCACTCGGTGCGTGGCATCAAACCTCTCTTTCATCCGGGCCTGCGAACCCTTCACCTGAGCTCTGGCTTTCTGGAGCTCTGGGCTCCCGCGTGCAGGAGCTGGCTCAGCTCTCAGACAGTCCAGGGGTTGCTTCAGTTCGCGCCCGATCATCAGCATCGCCGGTGAAACTCCTGTGGTGGGATGCTTGGATGCCCGGATGGTCAAGAGGGTTTGGTTGAGAGCGTCGCTGAAGGTTCTCCCCTCCTCCAGACAGGCTCTGAGTCCATTTTTGAGAGTTTCATTGAGTCGTTCCACACCACCATTGCTCTCTGGGTGATAAACTGCTGTCCTGATGTGCCTGATGGAGCGTAGTGTGAGGAACTCTGTGAACTCTGCCGAAGTGAACTGGGCCCCATTATCCGTCGTAACAACACTGGGAAGGCCCCAGCGTCCAAACAGGTTGTCCAGGCAGTCTATGATGGTGTGTGCAGTGATGGAGCTCAGTTGACAAACCTCAGGCCACTTCGAGTGAAGATCATGAACAACCAGCAGGTAGCGAGCGTGAGCAGGTGCCCCCTGAAGTTCCCCACAGATGCCGACCTGAATATGTTCCCAAGGTGAAAGTGGCCAAGGGGTCGGGGTGAGAGGGGCTGTGGCAGGCTCACTCACAGCAAAGCCCAGGGCGAGGAACAAGTCTAGGCCCATAATGTTAGCTCCCTTCCGGGTGATGCAGAACTTGGCGTCAGGCGTAAATTGCTGATCATACTGGACAGGGAGGCGGACCACGCCCAGAGTGTCGATGGGAGAGTGACCGTAGCCCAACAGGGTTGTAGTGGCTGCTTCCAGGGGTGTACGGCTGAAGAAACGATCATACGTGCTTTTATTCAAAATTGACACTTTGGCCCCTGTGTCCACAAGGAGCGGGACGTGAGCTGCACCCACGCGACATGTGCAGAGCTTGAACGATGGCTGCAGAGTCTGTACAGTGTTAATGGGAACCACAGTAGTATCCTGGCGAGCAGAAGAGGAGCGGCAGCAGCGTGCAAAATGATTCAGTTTATCGCATTTATGACAAAGTTTTCCATGTGCAGGACATGACTGGTCTCTAGTTGCATGGTTAGTGGAGCCACAGTTACCACAGCTCCTGGCCCCACTCCTACTGGGCCCCCTGTCCACTCTCTGCACATCCAAGCTGCCACTCGGCCAGTCAGCCCCCTCCACAGCCTCTGTGTGATGAACGGCCGATGTTGATGACGTCACTGGTTCGTGCGCCGCGCGGCAAAATTTTCGCGCCTCTGTTAGTGCTGTTTCAAGCTGCTTTCCAATAACCAGAGCGCCCGCCAGCGTCATGGAGTCTGGTTCTAATAACAGTCTCTCCCTCAGTTGGTTACACAACGTTTTTTCAATCAGCTGATCGACTAGAAGTCCATCTTCCAGCGCCCCAAAGTCACAGAGTCTAGCCAGCTCTCGTAGTGCTGAGACGTAGTTGGCTACAGACTCACCCGGTCGCTGCGTCCTCTGACGAAACTCGAAGCGGTTCATCCGCCGGCTCCGCCCGGAGCTGAAATGAGTCCTCAGTGCAGCTGTGGCCGTGGCATATTTATTGTTCGCTAACGTGAGCGTGGCGAGGATTCTCTGACCCTCCTGGCCCAGACAATGGCGGAGGAGCGCGCACTTCCTCGCTTCCGCCAGGTCCGTGAGTCCCAAAGCCAGCAAGTAGTCCTCGAACGCCGTCAGCCATCTGTCCCACGGGACAGCTGGGTCGCCGGGGACAGGCAGGAATGGTGGCGGTGGTGGTAAGGCGAGTTCGGACATCCTCGTCTGCCAAAATGTATCGTCCGTGGAAACTCAATAACCACACTGTGTCGCTTCGTTGCACCAAACTTTTTTACTGAACTCAAAACCCCCCAACCACACACATTTACCCCATGCCATAAAGCATCTCTTAAAGGCACAGTAACATGTCGTAACAAACAGTGCACACCATTACAGACCCAACAAAAGCACTGAACACTGTGGTTTCTGAACACAACAGCTTCCTGGCATCAGGTGAGGCGCACGTGCTGAGCGCGCTCTGTGTTACATGTAGCGAGCTGCTGTCCAGTGAAGTCCTGAAACCTTCAAAACTGCTTCAGCACATGGAGACTGAGCCCCTTCATTCTAACACAAACCTTTGGAGTTTTTAGAGAGAAACAACATGTGAATATGAAGGTCGGAGACAATTCTTGAAGGTCACCACTTCATTCAATGTGTCTGCGCTGAGAGCAGCGTATTTAGAGGCTGACTGCATCGAGAACTTCTTGGATTATATTAAAGAACAGATCAGATTAAATCACAACATGATAATACAAATGAAGGGTCGCTCCAGTTGGCCACGCCTCTACATGTGACCACATTTCAGACGCTCTGATTGGCTCCAGCTACTTCCTGTTGTCCAGACTGATAATAGATCCAGAACCTTACAGGCCATTTGGAGCAAAGACTAGTGATAGTCAGATGGAGCTTTTGTTTGTTTGTTTGTTTATTCATTCATTTCAAATTTAAAAAATACAAAAGAACAAAAGAAAATTACAAAAGTCTCAGAAAAATAAAGAACAAATTTAAAATGAAAGGAAGCAGAAGAAGAAAATAATCTTATAATATCTGCCCCTTTTTGTAAAAACAAAATTCCATTCAAACAATTATTTCAAGCAAAATTTATCCATAAATCATATTTGTAATTCATAAATTATATAACCAATTTTGAGAGAATTTAAGTATATAACATTTACACATAGTTTTTCAACAATGTATTCTTGATTATTTTTTAAATACAGACATTGACTGTGCAACCTTTACATCATAGTCCAATCTATTCCAAATACCAATTCCATATATTAAAGTAAATCGACACTTTAAAGACCGTGTAAAGTGAATTTCAATATTTTCTTAAATAAACATTATAAATGTCATAATTGTAATGTTGTAAATGAGTAAAAAGTCTCAAAATTGTAGCTCAATTAATTTTGGAGTTATAGATGAAACTGTGTATAAAGATATGTCTTTTTCAGGATTTTTTAGGCGTGGTTTAAACGGGACCGCGTTTCGTCACGCGGTCCTCATTAGTATAGCCCCACCCCCTGCAGCTCCAGCCGTATAAATTCGCCTCGGTGGAGCCGTTCACTCGCGAATCGCAGATAGCATCAGATAGCAATAGCATAGATATTTTGTTCATTGTTAGCTAGCTAATCAATTATGCCTCGTTCGTGCATCTTCCCTGGATGTCGCAATGGTCAGGGCACCCGTACAAATCATAACATGTTTTTATATCACGTGGTTTTATACCGAGTATCTGTAGTGCCTGGATAGGTCAATGGATAAAGCGCTTGCCTTCTGTCCCAAACTCCACGGGTTCAATTCCTGCATGGTACAACTCTTTTTTTTTTTTTTATTCATTCCAGATTAAAAACACACAAGAAAACTATTTACAAAAACAGCGTAACTCTTGGAAAAAGTAACTGCTGTTACAGAATTCAGATAAAAACAGAGCAGGTTTACTGGCTCTGCTGTCTGCCTCTCCACTGTGGGAGCAGGACAGCGCAGCTGCGCTGAAACCACGCCCACGCACTGACACGCCCCCAGCGTTCCAGGGCAAGGCAAAATCATGTTTTTTCATGATTTTTGAGACTTAATTTTATAAGGTAAACAATGTTTTTAATCAGTCAGATTTATATGGGTGATTAATAACACATTTATGCCATGTGACAAACTAAAAACACACATTTAATTTCACTTTACACGGCCTTTAAACTTGTTCTGTATTGTGTATAACAAAAATATCTTTACCCTTTTAATTATAACTACTTATCCTTTTTACAAAAAGCTTTTGAATATTTGAAGGTAGATTGTTATTTTGTGCTTTATATAATAGTAAAAAAATATTATATTCCACCAAATCATAAAATCCCAGTAACTTCAATTTATAAAACAGCACACCAGATGGATGATGATAATGCGTTCTAGTAATTATCCTTAAAGCTCTTTTCTGTAAAATAAAAATAGGTTTCGTTGTAGTTTTGCATGCTGTACCCCAAATTTCAACACAATAAGTCAAATGTGGTAGTATGAATGTACTATACAGCAAAAACAAAGATTTATCATCAAGTAAGTCCTTTACCTTATATAGTACTCCAATGGATTTGGATAATTTAATTTTAACATAATTTATGTGTTGCTTCCATGACAATCTCTCATCAATAATCACACCCAAGAACTTAACCTCATTTACTCTACATATTTCAACTCCGTTGATACTGAAAGGAACTTCAGTTGTTACCTTTTTATTACCGAAAATCATATAATTTGTTTTTTGAATGTTTAGAGATAACTTATTTAAATTAAACCAGTTTTGTATGTTAATAAATTCCTTCTTCATCAATTCCAACATTTGCTCCAGGTTATTACCAGAATAAAAGAATGTAGTGTCATCGGCAAAAAGAACACATTGAAGAACACACGAAACATCCATTAAATCATTAATATACAATATAAACAACTTAGGACCAAGTACGGATCCCTGCGGTACACCACATGATATTTCACAAAGGTTAGATCTTGTTTCATCTATCTGTACAAATTGTTTTCTATTCTCTAAATAACTATGTAACCACTGCAGAGCCGGTCCTCTAACGCCATATTTATTCAATTTTTCCAGTAGTATTGTGTGATCAATCGTGTCAAATGCCTTTTTAAGATCAACAAACACACTGACGCAGTATTGCTTTTGATCTACTGCCGTGGTAATGTGTTCCATTAACTCCATTAAAGCCAACGAAGTTGAATTTTTTGATCTAAACCCGTATTGACTATTACTTAGTATATTATGTTTTTCAAGAAAGAGATCAAATCTGGATGCAAACAGTTTTTCCAAGATTTTAGAGAACTGTGGCAACAGAGATATTGGTCTGTAGTTGTTGTATTGACATTTGTCGCCATTCTTATAAAGTGGAACCACTTTAGCTATCTTCATTCTGTTTGGAAAAATACCCGTTGAGAACGACAAATTACAAATATATGTAAATGGTTCTATAACATGGCCTATTATTTCTTTTATGACCATCATGTCCATATCTTCACTGTCTTTAGATCTTTTGTTAGTAAATGTTTTAACCATCATCATTATTTCTTCATTGTCCGTTTCTCTCAGAAACATACTATTTACAGGACTATTTATTAAGTGACTCACATTTCTATCTACTTTTGGTATTTTTTCTGCAAGGTTTGATCCTACATTAACAAAATAATTATTAAATCCATTGACAATTTCATTTTCATCGTGGATTTCTTGGTTATTCTCAATGAAATATTTAGAAATACCACAACCAACCTTATTTTTATTCAAAACACCATTCAATACTTGCCATGTTGCCCTCATATCACCTCTTTTTTCATGTAATAATTTACTGTAATATTCCCTCTTTTGTTTCCTAATAATTGTCACTAATTTGTTTTTATACTTTTTATATTTGCATTCTGAATCACTTGTTCTAGATTTCAGGAAAAATGAATACAGATTATTCATTTTCTTGCATGCGTTTCTCAATCCATTAGTCATCCATGGTGGATCTACTTTTTTCTTTGTTTGTTTATTCTTTGTTAGCACACAATTCTTATTGTATAAAACTTCCAGTATGTTGTAAAGCCTCTGAAGAGCTGAAATTTGTTTCCAACAAAGTGAATGACTGGAAATTTGTAGTTTATTCTTTAGTGTCCAAAAGGCTAAAGAGCAGCTAAAATGTAGCAGCTGAAATGAGCTGCTTCATGGTGGCTGCTCATTTGATGGAGCTGCAGCTGTTGTTTAATAACATGTGAGCTTTCTGTGT
>JBBPBX010021851.1:18443-41972 GCA_038048925.1 Garcialebias charrua
ACACTCTTAAGCCTTACAATAGGGGGGTTCCCTATTGTAAGGCTTAAGAGTGTCTTCATTGGGTTTATCTCACACAATGTTAAAATGAATAGTTTGGGTGCAAAAGTTTCATTATACAGAGTCAAATACCTGAACAGTATCGGATCGGGAAAGTATCGGTATCGGTCGATACTGAGTTAATAAGTATCGGTATCGGATCGGAAGTGAGAAATGTGGATCGGTGCATCCCTAATATATATATATATATATATATATATGTGTATATATATATATGTGTATATATATTTTTTTGTGTTTACATGTTATTAATTTCATGTGTACAGCACTTTGTTGCAGCTGTGGTTGTTTTAAATGGCTGTATAAATAAAGTATAATTATTATTATGTTTTTATTACAATTTTAGCGTATTTGCGCGACTTCCGGTTGTTTCCGGAAATGCATCCGTGTCCGCCATTTTACGATTCCCAAGTGTGGTCATTTGAGGTCCGCCATTATCGGCTCTTGCCAGCTGGCTCTGGAGGACCGTGTGTCCGATCAGGGTTGCCTCATACGGATAAATTAGCTGGAAACACTCAGTGAACTCTGCGGACGTCTCAGGCCCGGAGGAGCAGCCGCCGATCACTCCGCGATCCCACAACGCCGCCCGACATGCTAACGAGCGCAGATAACAGAGCAGTTAACGCGGGCGAAGACACCAAGCTGACATGCCGCGGATGGGCCATCTCTGGCCGGGAGCTCGCCGCAATGTCCGCCTGGCAGCTTAAGATGTCGGGGGACACTGAGCTAACGCGGAGAAACAAAGCCGACAGCCTTTTTGAATGAACTGACATGCTAACGAGTGCTGCTAATGGCGGGGCCTACTAACGCCGAGCAGCTTGTTTTGGATGGACGAACATCGCGGAGAAATGGCTTTCAGTAAGTTTTTTTTGTGGCTCCAAATGTATGAAGTTAAGAAGCTAACAGTCATTTTGAATAGTTTGGACCGCGTGTGCGCGTGTAAGGAAGCAGGGGAGCTCGGACGTGCAAGAGCTAATGCTAAAAGACGAAGGCAGGCTTTGACCAGCTCAAAGTAAGAAATTATATTTTTTATTTATTCATTCACTGTACAGTACTGTACTGTATTTACATGTGATACTACACTAGGTGTGTAAGGATAGGCGAAGTGCTTGGTAACTTTAGTAATATACATATACGTGCAGGCAGTGGCGGCTGGGGTGGACTCCGACTTACGGCAAAATCGACCTACGAACGGTAGGAACTCGTTCGTAGGTCGAGGGTTTCCTGTACTGGTTCATGAATTTGTCACGTCTAGACTGGACTATTGCAATGGTTTGTTATCTGGGTGTCCAAATACTTCTTTAAAAAGTCTTCAGTTGATCCAAAATGCTGCTGCCAGAGTCTTAACTGGAGTTAGTGGGAGAGATCATATCTCTCCAGTTTTAGCTTCTTTCCATTGGCTCCCTGTCAAATCCAGAATGGAATTTAAAAATCTTACTTCTGTGAAGAGAAAGCTGAGTCAAAAGGCAAAGCTCTCAATTTACCGATCGATCTACGTTCCCACCCTCATCTATGGTCATGAGCTTTGGGTTATGACCGAAAGAACGAGATCTCGGATACAAGCGGCTGAAATGAGTTTTCTCCGCAGGGTGTCTGGACTCTCCCTTAGAGATAGGGTGAGAAGCTCAGTCATCCGGGAGGGACTCGGAGTAGAGCCGCTGCTTCTCCACATCGAGAGGAGCCAGTTGAGGTGGCTCGGGCATCTGGTTAGGATGCCTCCTGGACGCCTCCCTGGTGAGGTGTTCCGGGCATGTCCCACCGGGAGGAGACCCAGAGGAAGACCCAGGATACGCTGGAGGGACTATGTTTCTCGGCTGGCCTGGGAACGCCTTGGGATTCCCCCAGAGGAGCTGCTCCAAGTGGCTGGGGAGAGGGAAGTCTGGGCCTCCCTACTTAGGCTGCTACCCCCGCGACCCGACCCCGGATAAGCGGAAGAAAATGGATGGATGGATGGAATCTTACTTCTAACCTACGAAGTTCTCAACAACCTAGATCCATCTTATAGTACAGATCTTATTGTTCCATATTTTCCTAACAGAGCACTTTGATCTCAGACTGCAGGTTTACTTGCGGTTAGAGTTTCCAAAAGCAGAATGGGAGGAAGATCTTTCAGTTTTCAGGCTCCTCTCATGTGGAACCAACTTCCAGTTTCTGTCCATGAGGTTGACACATTATTCAGTTTTAAGACTGGCTTTAAGACTTTCTGTTTTGATAAATCCTATAGTTAGAGTTGGTTTGTTATGCTGCTATAGGCTTAGACTACTAGAGGACACATTGACCTCATTTCCTTAAATTAATTGTTAAAATTGACCTCATTTCCTTAAATGAATTGTTAAAATTGAATAGTTTTCATTTGATGCTATTTCTATCTTAGCATGTGATTCTTGACCTGCCATTGTGTATCTGTTCCTCTCAAACCCAGCCAATCACTTGTCCTGAGCCTGGTTCTGCTAATGGTTTCTTTCTCATGTTTTTCCTTTCCACTGTCGCCTTCATACTTGCTCAAGATGAGAGTATGTGATGGAGTTAAACTCATAGCATTCTGTTCCTCAGATAAATTATTATTTTTTATATACTGTATGAATGTTTCTGTTTAGTGCCCTGAGATGACTTCTGTTGTGACTTGACACCATATAAATTAACTGAATTGAATCCATCTTTTTTATTTAATTTTATTTTTTACGTTTGATTCAGGCCAAGCTTCAGATCCAGAGCTCATCGCTTTATTGTGCATTTCTCTATTTTATTTGCACTTTACTTATACTTTTATTTCTTACATTTCTTTGTTTTTCATTTGTCTTAAGCACTGTGGTCATCTTCTGTTGTTTTTATGTGCTATAGGAATCAAATTGACATTGTCACATAAAAACACAGTTCTCAAGCAATGTTCTTGCCTCTAAATAGAAACATGCCCTTTTTTTTGGCAACCTTTGCAGAAATTCCAAAGCACACTCAAATTTGTTAGTTTTCCATTTAAATAAAATAATAAAAAAGAAAAACCTGAATACAAAGGTTCAACGAGTTCAACTTTTTAAAAAGAAGTTCAACGGTTGGATTTGTTTCAGCTCTATTTGCTGAGAGTCCTCATACCAACACATTTAATCATTTATTAGATTTTGTGTTGAACTAGAGGTAAGGACACTTCTTGATACATTTTATGAAGGAAATAAATGAGTAAAACATTTACAGTCACATACGTTGACTTTCAACTTACTTCCCTTTTTTTAAACGTATGTAAGACTTAGCTTTGCCTTATAGTGACCAAGCAGGAGTCAGAACAAATGTCTTTTTGTTCAGACTAAACATTTGCAGTGAATTATAACGCTTTTTGTCAAAACCTAATCTCAGAGGGATGCTCTGTACACAAGGTTGCTTCTTTACTTCATGTAACAGGGTGATGCATATATGGTGACCTGTGTAACAAATGCTGTACTGTATAGTGAACTCTGTGACTGTGAAACAAATTGCCCCTTGGGGATAATAAAGATTCTTGAATTTGAAATCTGCATATTTTTTAAGGTACACTTCAGGAAGTCCTTTTTCTCTCAGGCTATCAGACTGTTCAACTCTGCCCTGTACAGTTAAAATAGAGCCTCTTGACTTTGCGGCACTACGGACAATTGTGTGTGGATACCGGTATCAATTTATTGCTAAACAAAATATTCTAAGCAGCAGTCAGTATTGGTTTAGAGCAAAAAAACACTACACCAATGCATGGCTCTCATGGAATTAATAGAACAAATAACTACTGCTGTCAATCAAAAACAATATTGTGTCAGTATATTTTTGTTGATTTAAAAAAAGCATTTGATACTATAGATCACACTATATTCTCCTTGAAAAATGTAATACATATGAGATTAGAGGACCAGCATTACAGTGGGTATCTAGCTACTTGAAAGATAGGAAACAGTTTTTACAAATAAATGTGTAAGATCTGACATCTGCAATATCACGTGGAGATCCTCAAGGCTCTGTACTTGGACCAAAGTTATTTATTTTATATGTGAATGACTTGGTAAATGTGTCAGGACTCCTTAAATGTGTCCTTTTTGCTGATGATACCACATTTTTTGTTTGGGTAAAGATATAGAACAGATGTTGGAATTGATGAAGACAGAATTTGTTAAAATACAAACTTTGTTTAAACTTAATAAATTATCATTAAATCTAGAAAAAACTAATTACATGATATTCAGTAATAAAAAGAAAACTGTTGATGTTCCATTTAAAATTGATGGTGTTGAGATTTGTAGAGTGAGTGAGGTGAAGTTTTTGGGTGTTATCATTGATGACAAACTGACATGGAAACAACACATAAATTCTGTAAGAATAAAAATATCTAAATCTATTGCAGTACTGTACAAAGTCAGAGACTTATTAAATGATAAAGCTCTGTATTTGTTGTATAACACAATCATTGTTCCACACTTAATCTATTGTATTGATGTTTGGGGGCAAGCATGTAAAACAATTACAAAGCCTATTTTTGTTTTACAGAAAAGAGCTATAAGAATTATCACTAGAAAACATTACTGTCATCCATCTAGTACATTATTTTATCAACTGAATTTATTGAAGTTCCATGATTTGGTAGATTATAATATTTTATCAATTATGTATAGGGCTCAGAATAACACATTACCTTTAAATATCCAAATACATTTAGTTAAAAGACAAAGTTGTTATAATCTTAAGGGGACAGAGATGTTTGTAAAACCAAAATTCAGAACTAGTTTGAAGGGATGTTCTACCTCAATCCAGGGAATTGGATTGTGGAATGGTTTGGAGAATTAAGTTAAAAATGCCAAGTCAATGTTTACATTTAAGAAATGATCAAAACTGAATTGTTAAAAAAACAAACAAGGAAGTAGCTTAATGTGTGTTGTATTAGTTAGAAAAATTAGAAAGAGTTATTCATTTGGTTCTGTTACTTGTAGATAATTTTTGTTTGAACTAATTACGTATTTGGAAAAAAGGGCAGATATATATTTTTAAAAAAAATCTTTCTGCTGCCATTTTTGTATTCTTCTTGTTTATGGAATTGTTTTTTGTTTTTTGAAATGAATACATTTTATAAAGAAATAAATAGATATACTGTATGTGTGTATGTTTAACTGTAGTACCGTACATTCATTATGAATGTACGGTACTACCCCCTCCTACCTTGTGCATATGGTTATTTGTCTTGTTCGATTTTGTGTATTCAGCTTTTTTGATTATCTCATATGTTGCATTTACATGTCAGCTCATCATGTCAACAATTTGTAAAACCTCAAACCTCCTATGGAGGGCGACCTCCACCCAGAGATTTATCAGAAAAATTTGGAGCGTTTTTGTCCAGGACAGCATCTTCCCCACTCTTCGTAATTTCTTTCTTCAGCCTATGTGTGTTAAAAAAATGAGAATTTAAATATTTATTTATTCATGATAAATAAATAAAACCTTTCCAGATCTATTTCATTCCCCTAAAAGTGGAAAATGTCCATCCACTCCGCACATTCCTATCTGGTGACACAGATGAGGCGATGTCCCATTTCCCAGGGCGGTGTGGGACAC
Source organism: Garcialebias charrua (assembly GCA_038048925.1). Taxonomy (NCBI): domain Eukaryota; kingdom Metazoa; phylum Chordata; class Actinopteri; order Cyprinodontiformes; family Rivulidae; genus Garcialebias; species Garcialebias charrua. The sequence continues at coordinate 24,060 of JBBPBX010021851.1, forward strand.
ACAAAGTGTGGATCATTTAACTGGGAATATTTCACTCTGGGCTGAATGTCTCGTTCAGTCAATTGTTTGTTAATATCATAAAAAATACGAGTTTGTTTGAAATCAACTGAAAAGGAAGGCAAATATTGCAGTTTTGGGCTAGGATGGGATTATTTAACTCACTAAGAATTGTTTGTGTGATTTATCCATGTATTAATACATATTCATTCATGTCAGTAAATTTAAAAACATACAAATTACATAATTAAGACAAAGCTTGACATTTCATGTGCATGATGTTACACACAAAACAACAGTAAAACCGTGAATTTGTTTTGATTTCAGTTTTATTGAACAAGGTGCAAACATGTGAAATGGAATGTACACCCAATCAATGGGCGTATAATGGCTGCAGCTGCTTTTTTTTAAAAAGAGAGAAAATATAACAATAAAATTTATGACACAAATACAGAACCAGCAGGAGGGTGAAAATACAGCAAAGTAGGACTGTTCCAATGACAAACTCATCTGCATAAAGTAACTGAACGTGTTTTGGAAAAGAAAATGTGCTTGTTGTGTTCACTATTTATGCTCCGAGAGCCATGACGTCAGAGTCTTTCTTAAAGCACAAAATGTGCTTTTGATGCACACAAACTACACAAAGAGGACTAATGAGTTCAGATAATCACATTTATGTAACGCACAGTACATCAAAGGCTTCAAGCTACTTGTCTGATTATTGTCTTCATCGTGCACATCCAATAATGGAGTTTCTATGGTTGCTTCTTTAAATGGCTGGCCAGTTGAATAGTTCAAAATATCACTATTTACGGTAGTGGTATAATGTAAAATTAAACTAGTGCATGCTGAAAGTGTACATGTGGATACTCCAAATTTGACATGTAAACCAAAGAAAGGAAAGCAAGACCCCTTGATTGCATTTTATGAATCACAATACAGTAATTGAGTTATAATAAATAAGTGCAATCAGCACAATATTTTACGTTGTACCAATTGTAATTGTTAAATTAAAAAATTGTATGCCAAATTTGTGAGCGGATGCCAACTATCAAGTGCATTTGTGTACATGAAAAGTTGAGGTGACTGAATAAAGATCAAATGTTAGATTTAAACATACAGTATTTATTAACATAATACAAACTACATCTGGCCTAAAGTAGGTTAGTGACATGGCTCAAGCTTTCACGTGCCATTCAGCTGATTCAGCCGAATGCTTGTTTACATTGTACCTACATTTAAGAACTGTTGATCAAAATATCTGGAAAGCAACTGAAGTAAACGCTTCCAAACTGCACAATTTCACATGGGTCAAGGTAAGCTACTTTGTAAACAGTGTCTTTAACTTTGATTTTTTTTTTAAATTCAGCCAAGTCATTCCATTTTTTCTGCAAAAAAGATAAAACAAAAGAAACCGTGATAATATTTGATTATTTCTGAATTATTAGTATTGAACTGTTAAAGGTCCAATGACATGATTTTTCTACTATTCATAAAATTGCTCAAAATACCGTATATATATTTTATCATTTAAATATGTTCGTTTTTGCAAACAAAATGATAAATCACTTTAATTTTGCTTTAAAGGGGACCACACATGCAAAATTCACTTTTTAATGTTTTTTTACTCAACTTTGGGTATTTACTTCATAAAAAAACAGTCCTTGTGCCAAAAAAATGCACCCAGTGGTTTATTTACTCTAAGTAGATTTATTTGTCTGTGATTAAAAACGCTTCGTTTCACACTTCCTGCGGTTTGTGACGTCACAAACCGTAGCCAATCACCTCAAACCTGAGTCCAGCCCCTCACCTAGCAACCCCTGGTGATGCTCCACCCACTTGAGTATAAAAGATGTCACGGTTGCCTAGCGGTTTAGGAGCTGACCTGGCGGTCATTTATTCATTTATTTAGCCCCCGGGGGGCTAGGGGTTTGCCCTGCTCCAGCCATGCAGCACATCTCGAGTAAAACCAGAATGTTTTATTACCTTGTTTGAATGAACTCTGTCTCGTTGAAACTGTGCACACACACTCTCGCGGTTTGGACTTGTTTCTTATATGATGAAGGACTACTATTGCACAACTGTCAGTTTGGTTGAGCGGTTACGACACTTGAGCGGCACGCAGGAGACCAGAGATCGCATCTGCAATGGCATCTTTTTTTTTTTCCCCCTTTTTATTTAAAGCCTTTTGTTTCGGAGAAATCGGGGTGAAACTAGATATATACATCGACATAATAATACTTTATAATTGTTATTTTTACGTTTTAGTTCAATTTTTAGTGTAATATCGCTCCCAACGCGCAGCCGGCAGAAAACTGTGCACACACACACACTTACTCGCGGGACGACAGTCTGTACCATCAAGCACCACTGATCGATATATTTTCAGATTAGCAACTTATTTATTTTAAGAATACCTTTCACTTCATCAAAATCTAATCAAAACTTCAGCGTTCTAAATGTAGGTGGTTGTGATTGTTTCTTATACGATGAAAGACTGCTTTTTGCATAACTGCCCGGTTGGTCTAGAGGTAGTGAATTGGACTCGTTATCCGAAGGACACGGGTTCGCTTCCCGGTCGCGGCATCTTTTTTTTTTTTTTTCCGGAGAGATCGGGCTGCAGTTAGCTGCTGGCTTTTGAGGACAGTGTGGGTCCGGTCCGGTCAGAGGTTAGGTTGCCTCATATGGACAAATTAACTGGAAACACTCTTTGCGTTTGTCTGGATTGGATGTGCAGCCGTGGACCAAAGCGCCGCATGCAACTAGCAGGAGCTACGCGGGCTGTTTGTTACCGAAGGAGGAGGAAGAGCTCGGATTCGGGAGGGCATGATAAAAAGGAGCAGCTAATGGCGGCGCACACAAACAGCTTTCGGTAAGTTATTTTTTAAGCTAGCACTAACAGTAAGTCAAACGAGTAATAAAAAAAGGCTAATTTTAAAACAACAACAGATTTGAGATACTGGCAGTTACAGAGGGCGGAGACAGAGTTTTGACGGGCGTGGACTTCAGAGCTCATTATCATAAACAGGTCGTTTAGAACGGAAGTTAGAAATGGCAGAATTAAAAAGGGTATAATTTATTATCTAAGAATTATTTTTTGTATTAAATTGAATGAACGGGGTCTGGATAGCACACAGACATACCATAAAAATTTAAAAAACCAATATGTGGTCCCCTTTAAAAGTGATTTTGAACTTGAAGCCGTGTTTAATCATGGGAAATCTGATTACACGCGAACGCACCATCTGTGACGTAGTGTGCAGAGTGTGAGGCAGAGGGCTCTGGTCTCTTTAATAGCGGACAATTTAAAACCCGACGAATTTAGCAATCTATGTGAAGATTTGAGCTATTTGTCTTCATTTTGGGAAGCAGAAAATAGTTTGGGTGATGGAACAAGAAACAACAGGATCTAATTTAGGTCTGATGCTGTATCAGACTTACCTTCATGTCGAGCTGCTCACACCGCGCACTGTGACAAGCCCAGAGCTCTGCCCGGTGTGACATCACAGATGGTGCGTTCGGGTGTAATCAGATTTCCCATGATTAAACACGGCTTGAAGTTCAAAATCACTTTTAAAGCAAAATTAAAGTGATTTATCTTTTTTTTTTGCAAAAACGAACATATTTAAATGATAATATATATTTTGAGCAATTTTATCAAAATTAAAAAATCATGTCAGTGAGGCTTAAAGGCTGAGATAACACACACACATCCTATATAAACATATTTACATAGGATGTGTGTGTGTTATCTCAGGTATGTGTGTGTGTGTGTTATCTCAGCCTTCAATATACATAGGTATGTGTGTGTGTCATCTCAGCCTTTATAACCGTACTCTCACACAGTCTGCTCTTTGAATTGAGAAAGCTCTTTGGATGAAGGGCGAAATGTCTTCTGTTACAAATAAAGTCCAGCTGTTTCTGTATTAAACCGGATGGTTGTGTGTAGAATGACTGTTGTTGCAAAGAAGAGAAAAAGAGTAAAATCAGAGAAGAAGACCAAATGGTGGAAGCTGAATAAGGAAGAATGCTGTGAGAAATTCAGAGAGGAGCTGTTAAAGGCTCTGGGTGGTAAGAAAGAGCTTCCAAGTGACTGGGCTACTACAGCAACAGTAATTAGAGAGACAGGTAGGAAGGTACTTGGTGTGTCATCTGAACAGAGAATGGATGATAAGGAAACCTGGTGGTGGAATAGTAAAGTGCAGGACGCCATTCAAAGATGTTTCTGTATTAAACGCCTTTTTTAATTTATCATGTCCTGGATGACTGAGAATCTTCACCAGCATTTTTCTCTGTCTCATTTCCTCCACATTGACTCATTTTTTCATATCAATAAAACAGGAAGGAAGGAAAAAAAATGCTCTGCATTATAAAAGATTCTGTTTATTAAAAGTGTTCAATGGATTTGACACTTATGCGGTGATAAAATGCTAATGAGCCTTTTCTTTAAAAATGTAGCCAATTAAAATCGACTGAAACCCTTGCACGTTGAGTGTTTATTTTTGTTTTCTCCTGCAGCTAATGAGTTCTCCGCTGAGCATCAATGACAATTACTAACGAAGCATAAATGAGCCACCTCTTTAAACTAATTTCAGGCTGGTGTGAAAACTGTGCCGTCTCACAGGAGCAAAGAAAAATATTGAATTCCAGTTTTTTTCCCCTCTCCGTCCATGCAGAATACAGAGCAGGTGAAGCTGGAACTAATTTGGCCGTGAGGTTGAATACCAGCTCGTCAATAGTAGATGCTCGAGTGTTGTGTTGCCCTCGGCTGGGACGAGCTCGATGCAAGAGCAGTTTAAATAAATGACTGACTCCTCTGATCCTCTCAGAAAGCCAGTGTGGAATCAGCTGTGTGTGTGTTTGATCTGCAGAAAGAACGAGAGAAGGGGTCCAATCTGGTCTTTATGTTTCGCCTGCCTTTTGCTGCTGGGAAGGTGTTCAGTGTGAGCATGCTGGACACTCTACTCTATCAGGTTTCTCGAACACACACACTCCCACTGAATATCAAACACTCTTCTGCTTTTTGTTTGCCAGTGTTCCAGTGTGAGCATGCTGGACACTCTACTCTATCAGGTTTCTCGAACACACACACTCCCACTGAATATCAAACACTCTTCTGCTTTTTGTTTGCCAGTGTTCCACTAATGATCTGTGTGTGTTTGTTGCGATGCCTTCCCTTGCCAGTCGTTCGTGAAGGACTACATGATCTCCATCACCAGGCTGCTGCTTGGTTTGGACTCCATGCCCGGCTCAGGTTTCCTTTGTGCTGTAGGTATACACACACACACATGCACACGCCTTTCTGTATTTACAGGGACTTTGCATTGACTTCCATTCATTTTTCATGAATTTCTATGGCCTAACCTTGACCTTTACCCTAAACCTAACCCTAACCCACCAACAGCACTTCTTATGGGGCCTAGGCTTTGGGCCCCATAAGGAGCAGTTGGTCCTCACAGTGTAGTATAAAATAGAAAAATGGGTCTTAAGGTTGCAAATACAAAGACACACACACACACACACAAACACACACCAAGCTGCGAAAATTGTATTTATCGACTGTGACTGTGAGGTGCAATAGAGGCTCAATGTTATCTTTTTTTAATTGTCTCTAGTTTATTTCTTGGGAGATTTTGTACGTTAACTGTTTCAGCATACTTTCAATTATTATAGCCACTCATTTATCAGAACATTCAGCTCATTTTAAGACATCCCCACTATGGATGTTGTTATTTGAAAATTTTGTTCTTTTTTAAGTGAGGACATGATTCTGTTGTTTGGCTGAACCCACGTGCAAGTAGGAGACTCGAGAGTAAAAATAATACATTTATTTTTTACAAATAACAAAAACAAAGTGTTGATGGCAGGGCAGCAAAAACTTATGTTAGGGGAGGAGAAGACGAGCGGTACAGACCCAGAACATAAAGCTTTGGAAGGGTAATGCCCAGACACTGGAGGAATGGAAAGACATGACGAGACATGATAACAGCACCTGGGGTGATTAGAAGTGAAGACAGGTGTGACAGGCGCTGAACACGAGGAAGAGAAACACAGGGTCATGCAGGAGAATAGAAAACATAGAAACCCCACAAGATCACTTTTCTAGATTTTTGCTCCCTGGAAGTGAACTACCAGTACTTCAGCAAACCTCCATACAAACCATTCCAACACTAAAAGAGCGACAACGCGTTGTATTTGGCTAATTTTAGCTTTTAGCACCTGATCTGCCCTTTTAAGCTTTTAGCTACCGCTTTGATGTACTGTTTTGGTCATTTTGGCTACAGTTTTGCTCATTTTAGCTTTTAGCAACTATTTTGCTGATTCTAACTTTTAACTATCGTTTCAACCGTCACTGCTCCCAACAAGGATTAAAAACGTGCTGACCTCTGTTAAAACACACACTCTGCATATACCGCTGTATTGTAAATAGTCTGCCATTCTCAATATTCCAATGCATATTGAACATTATTATTGATATTGTTTATCTTATTTCTCATTGTTCTTAACATTTAAGAACTTTTTTGTGTGAATCTTTTTATCTGTTGCTACTGTTAATAATAATAATAATAATAATAATAATAATAATGAATTTAATTTGTAACACACTTTACATTAACAAAAATCTCAAAGTGCTATGTGCAACTAAAATCAATGATCAAATAAAAACAAATGATAAAATCAAGTAAAATCAATGATAAAACAACAAAAATCAATAATAAAATCAATTAAAAACAATGATAATATCAACTAAGATCAAAGATAAAATCATGTGGAGGCAGAGTAGGCTTGCTTAAAAAGAAAGGTACTGTTACACTTGAATTTCCCATCAGTGGGACAATAAAGGCTGTTTCTATTCTATTACTGTTTGCAAGTTTTGGATTCTGTTTAATTGGTTTTAACTATGTACTCTTTAACTGGTTTTATCTTTTGGCTAACATTCTACTGGTTTTAGCTTTTAGCTAATATTCTACTGGTTTTAGCTTTTAGCTACTGTTTAGCACCGTTTTGCACTTTAGTTTAGCTCGTTTAAACTTCTGTTCCGCTTGTTTTCCTTTCCACTTCAGCAGATTTCAGCGGTTATTCAATGCTCAGGATTCAAACTGTATTTTTCAGAAAATTACAAATTGCAAGCGTTTCCAGTTTTGTTTTATTTCTAGATGAAAATCACAGAAGACGACCTGTGGATCCGAACCTACGGCAGGCTCTACCAGAAACTGTGCTCCTCCACAGGAGACATTCCCATCGGCGTTTACCGTACGGAAGCTCACAAGCTTCCAGTGTCAGAGGTCAGATGATTTTTGAACTTTACCTGTTAGTTAGAAATAGACTAATCCAAATCTCAGATGTTGCCTCATTTAGTGCCTTGTGGGAAGGATGGTGGTTGTGTGTGTGTGTGTGTGTGTGTGTAGTGTGTGTGTTCCACATTCAACCCACAGTTGAACGAGGAACTGGAATTAGCTCAACAGTTTACTCAGACTGTTTTTTTTTTGCTTACTTGTAATGAACAATATACAGTTTAATGCAGAACCTCGACCTTCCCCTCTCTGTTTATGTCTGATGAAGGGAAAATCATTATTCTGTATTTTATTAATATTTTAATAATAAATTACTGCTGCTGGAGCGTGAATTTGTGCATCGGTGATCTAAATCACAAACACATAAATGTTTTATTAATCTTCTGATCCTTTTTAACATTTGATCATTTCTTTTTTTTTTTCTAATATATTTTTCTCCTCATTTAACATTCCTACACAGCCACATGAGCGAAGATAACGAAAACTTTTAATTTTAAATGCAAAATATGTAAATTCATTGGTTAACATAAAACGAAAATGATGTTGCAAGTAGCTTCTGTGTGTGAAAACATAAAATGTTATGACAATAAGTAAATCTTACAAATATTATAAGAAATTAACTATAAAACCAATACCAGCATCAAATGACTCACTTGGGCTGATTAACCACAAATGCAATGTAACAATTAAAATTATATGTTTAACAAATTAATTCAGGATAAGGATGAGGAGTCAATTAGATGCAAAATATGAAAAAAAAGTAACAGGAATGTGTATAATTTTTTAATATTTGTAAAGAAATGTTACAAGAAAACCTACATGTGGACCAAAAGGACACTTGTATGAAAATTTTAAAGAAACTATATATATTTTTTATTAATCTAAAACCGCACCGCTAAAAGTTGATTCAAACTTTTTCATCTGGTAATGAATGATCATGTTTGTAATCTGAAATAAGGACATGAAAAAGTAAAAGTTTGTATTTCTAAATGTCTCAGTCCCAGGTTTCCATTACAGTTGAAGACTACGAGGACACCAGGGAGTCCAGAGAGCCCCTCCTGTCCCGCATCGGAGCCCACCGTAACTCCACCTGCTCTGAGCCCCTCTCCACCTCCTCCCACTCCTCGGACCACCCGCTGCTCCGGAGGAAGAGCATGCAATGGGCACGGCGGCTGAGCAGGAAGGGGGGTCGGGGGTCAAACGCAGCCAAAGGTGGTCCGGGCAGTGCCGCTGAGAGGATCAGCCAGCAGAGACTGAACCTGTTCAGACGCTCAGAAAGACAGGAGCTGAACGCACTGGTGCGGACGAGGATGAAGCATTTGGGCCTGTCTCCAACTGGATTCAGTGAGTTTTCAGTCATCCCTCATCCATCCATTGTCTTTTACCTGCTTCTTCTTCTTTGGGTGGTGGGGGTCACCCTGGGCAGGTCACAAGTTCATCCCAGGGCCACATAGAGACAAACAAGACAAACAACAATTCAGAGTCAGAAAGATTTATTTGTCATTCGTATCTTATGTGGTACATGTGGTGGAATGAGATTATGTACGCAGGGTCCCAGTTACATCCAACAATAAAATGTAAAAGAAAAACAGTAATAAAGATATGAACTAAGAAAAACATCAGCTACATAATACACTAAGCACTAAAAACATGATGTCGAACAGCAGCATGAACATGAGTCTGTGTGAGCAGATGAGCATGTGTGAACACAGCAACATGTAACAGATCAACAGCAACATGTGATTTTTCACATTGTGGTTAGAGTCAGAGTCAGAGAGAATTTATTGTCATTTGCACCGCATGTAGTACATGTGTTGAAAACGAGATTATGTACACAGGGTCCCAGTTACATCCAACAACAAATGCAAGAGAAAAACAATAATAACATCTAGGATTAACTAAGAGAGACATCAGCTAGTAATACACTAAGCCCTAATGTAGTAGAAAAACATCATTATAAACAGCAGCACGAACATGAGTCATTGGGCCTCATGCACGAACCATTCGTACGCACAGATTTGTGCTTATACTGTGCGTACGAGTGATTTAGGATCATTTGTGGCATCCAACAATGTTTTCGTATCCTACGAATTTATTCAGATACGAACAAAATGTACGAGTGGTCCGGACCTGTCGTATATTTTAGGAGCGTCAGTCTGCTGTCATCCAGACGGATCTTCTCCACGAATAACTTCATATTTCGTTATTTAGAAAATATTTAGAGTTTAAAAAAATCACGCACCATAATTATTCTTGACAATAGGTTATTCTGTTTGAATTAGAATTATAATTTTAAGTTTAATTTGTCTGGTGTGTCGCGCAGGCTTCAGTGAGTCGTGCGCTCCTTGGTCATCAAAGCCGCTCCTCATATTAACACCCAGGTACATAAAATCCCCATACACCGCCGCAGAACAAGTACGAATTAAGACTGATCTTGTGTCAAACACCATCGGAGCAATAGATTATTATATCTGATTCGAAATATAACCTGCAGAATGTGGTGGTTGCGCGCTGACCAGGAGGTGCGCGCATCATTTGTGCTGCAAAACATGTTGGCACGCGTCTTGCAGCGTGGCATTTACAGTATTGTCCATCCATCTCGCAGACTGATCTCCTCCTGTCCGTGCTGCGGCGAGACGTTTGTTTGAAGCCATTTTCAGATCAAACCATTTATTCTTGATTTCTGATACTGTACGACCCACGGGACACACAGCATATGCACTACAATATTAATATGAAGTTAACTGTAGTTTAGAGACAATTTAAAATGCTTCTGTTGAAAAACACATCCGACACTTGCGGGGGGTGGGGGGGTAGCGGTGCGCTACAGCTCTTCTGAATAAGTGAAACTATAATGTAACACAGTACACTAAAATTAGAGATATTTGACCATCCGACACTTGCGGGGGGGGGGCAGCGGTGCGCCACAGCTCTTCTGAATAAGTGAAACTACACAGTTGTTTACAAACTTTACACTAACATTAAAGATATTTGACCATCCGACACCTGCAGGGGGGGTGGGGGGGGTAGCCACAGCGCGACTGAGAGCAGATCTCCGAACGCGTGAAGTTCCTCATTTTACTTCATGAGTTTGAATGAATGGACACTTCCTGCTGTCAGAAGGCAGGAAGCGTGGCCTTATATGGTGTTTTGAGGGGTGGAAATTATGTAAATTACATTCACGCGAGCACGCGCAGGTGAGTAGAACAGGTGGAATTCATCACCTTTAAGCAGCCCGTTTACACGCTTTTCCTGTGGATAGAAGACTTTGTTGGTTCTGACGTGGCATGTTCGTACGAACGCTTCGTACGAACAAAAGTAGGAGAAATTTAGGATTAGAATAAGAACATTTTCGTGCATGAGGCCCATTATGAGCAGATGGTCACAGATGAACGCAGATAGTCACAGATGAACGCAGCAACAAGAAACAGATCAGTATCAACATGATGTGACATTTTGCAGTGTTTATTCTTATTATTTATTTATTCATGAGTCTGACAGCCTCAGGGTAGAAGCTGTTCCTCAGTCTAGTGGTTCTACATTTGATGCTCCTCAACCTCCGTCCCGAGGGGAGTGGTGCAAAGAGTGAGTGTGCTGGGTGAGTGAGGTCTTTCATGATGCAGGTGGCTCTTTTTCTGCATCTGGAGGTGTAAATGTCTGTGATGGTGGGGAGACTGACTCCCACAGACTTCTGTGCAGCCTTCACCACTCTCTGTAGAGCTTTCCTCTCTGCAACTGTGCAGCCTCCATGCCACACGTTGATGCTGGAGCACAGGACGCTCTCCACTGCACACCTGTAGAACGAGGTGAGGACTGAGCTTCTCAGACCAGCTCGTCTCAGCCGTCTGAGGAAGTAGAGTCTCTGATGACCTTTCTTGATCAGGCTGGTGGTGTTGTTGCTCCAGCTGAGGTTATCATTCAAGTGTACACCCAAGTACTTGTAGCTGGAGACCACTTCCACTGCAGATCCTCTTATGTTCAGGGGGGTGTAGGTGAGTTTGTTTCTTCTGAAATCCACAATCATCTCCTTTGTCTTCTTCACATTGATGTGAAGGTTGTTCTCTTTGCATTCACTCTCTCACTCACACCTAGGGACAATTTAGAGTTACATCCATGTTTTTGGTCTGTGGGAGGAAACTGGAGTATGTAAGAATGGGGCAACATTTCCCTTTAAAACCTTCTGCATCTGGTCTCCTTAGTTCTTAGATGTTAAAAGAAGAGGGGTTGCTGTCCAGGCGGAACATGACCCTGTTCAATTTACCCTATTTTTCCTTAGGTAGGCTTTGGGGCCCCTCATAGGGGGCTGGAAGGCGCTATAAGTAAGCTCCATTTACCATTTAAAATGGTACAATTAGTTAATTTACACATTTGGAATGTTTACCACGATCCATTGAGAATAAAATCTTTATTATTTTTGTCAGTCATTGCATTTTGTAGTTGTTTTTACGATTTACACAATTTCTTCACTCTTTTCAGGTTTGCAGTTGTATCTAAATTAATCTTTCTGTCGTTTGAGCGGATGCAGCTCAGTCTGTTCTGTATCCTGAGCCTTTTTTTTTTATTTCCTGCCTCTCTAACCTCTCTCCTTCCTGTGTCAGATGGGATGACAGACCAAGGCAACAGACTGTCATACATCCTCATCAACCCTTCTCCAGACACCCGGCTGGAGCTGCACGATGTTGTGTGAGTGAGCTGCAATATGAAAGCCATAGTGCTAAAATGAACACAGCGTGAAAACAACAATTATAACACAATCCCGACTTTCGCCCCCCCATCTGTGCCCAACCTGCAGGTACCTGATCAGACCGGACCCCCTCTCCTTGGTGCCCAATCAGGGGAGCAGCAGGAAGTGCAGCGCCGGACTATCAGAGAGCCACAGGTTTGATATGCAGGATAGCACCCATCTGTGAGGGACAAAGAAAAGATCACAACGCCACTGGAGGGAAGGGAAACGAGATGAATCCAATCATGGAGGAGAAAAGAGACGCTCAGAAGAGGAGGAGACAGAGGAGGAGACGGCCAGAAAGCCTTTGTGTTTTCAGAAATGCACGGACTTTTTCCATAAACTGGATGTGGGAATGTTTTATTTATGCACCTTCCTATTTGTAGAGGAGAGTCGCGGACACAGAAGTGCATTTATTAAAACTCGTATGTCTAAATGTGTTTATGTGCATGTTCTGCATCATGTCCTGCATCAGCAGCACGAGTGGATGGGCACAGGCATGCAGACGTTTGAACATGGATACGAAAAGATTACAAATTATCTTAAAGTTGAAGCATTCCTATCGACTTTTTTACATACAACTACATACTAAACTTGTATTTTTGTGTAGTTGTAAGATGAAATAAAATCAGTTATCTTTAAGTTTAAGCATCTTTAAAGACATTAGATCAGATTTAGAATAAGTGCGTGCATGTGATACAGATTTTGCCCCGTAACTCTCCAAACATTTTCCATAATCTGCATATCACCTGCTGCCTTTCATGTCAGTTTTAAACTAAAAGCATCTGGTGATGAAAAGAGATGGAATTGGGTCAAACATCATAAATGACGTGCCAATCTTGTGATTCTCTACTTTGACTAAGTCCTAGCATCGTTAAGGTTGAGGAGCTGTAGCAGCCATCTTGAATTGGAGTAACTCTAAAAGTTCATCAGTAGATGAAAGTCCAGTGAGTCTCATTAAAATCTGGTATGTGGTTAATGAGATATTTTGCTAACAGACAGACAGGGTTGAAGCCAATGCAGAAGTTTAAGCAAAGATATACAATGTGTAACTCTCGGAGTGTATGTTGTGAACCACTCCCAGCTACTGCCACATCAAGTTTTAGCCCGAGTTTTTGTAAAAACTAATTGAGTTGTAGCCATTTTTGTGTTTCCTAAGGACAGTTGACAGTGGTGGCCATCTTGAATTGGATTGCCTACAAAAGGCAATCAGTTGTAGATCCTCATCCAGTGTTTGTTTTCCAAAATAATCCATGAAACCCATCCACTGATTTATGGGATATTTTATTAAAAAGCCATGTACTGTAGACAGTTAAAATCATCATCACTCTTTCACCTTCTGTGGCAGATTATACTTAAATCCAAAACGCGGGAATAAACCAGTAGAAGAAAACAAACCCATTGGAGTTTTCTAATAATAATGTGAGAGCAGCATGGTGGAGCAGTTGGTAGGGCTGCCGCCTCTCAGCGAGCAGGTCGCCCCAGTTCAAATCCTGGTCAGAGGCCTTTCTGGGTGGAGTTTGCATTTTCTCTCTGTGCATGTGTGAGTTTTCTCCCACAGACCAAAAACATGCATGTTGGGCTGATTGCTAACTCTAAATTGTCTCTAGGTGTGAGTGAGAGAGTGAATGGTTGTTTGTCTCGTTCGTCTCTATATGTGTCCCTGTGATGGACATGCGACCTGTCAAGGGTGACCCTGCCTTTTGCACAGTAACTGCTGTGACCCGAAAAGGAAAAAGCGGGTAAAGATAATGAATGGATGAATAATGCCATATAGACATCATCAGCTGTGTCTGACTAGAGCATTTCAAAGGTCTGCATGTCACTGTGTGTGTGTGTGTAGGTGTGTGTGTGTGTTTATGTTAAATTTGGGGACTTGAAGCGGTTTACACAATGTCATTCGGGGACACCTTGGCAATTGGGGACCAAAACGTGTGTTTGCTTATGTGAAATGTAGGGACGTGAAGCAGTTTACACAATGTCATTCGGGGACACCTTGGCAATTGGGGACCAAAACGTGTGTTTGCTTATGTTAAATGTAGGGACTTGAAGCAGTTTACACACTGTCATTCAGGGACACTTTGGCAATTGGGGACCAAAACATGTGTGTGTGTGTGTGTTTATGTTACATTTGGGGACTTGAAGCAGTTTACACACTGTCATTTGGTGACACCTTGGCAATTGGGGACCAAAACATGTGCGGGTGTGGGTTTTTTTAATGTTAAAATTGGGGACTTGAAACAGTTTACACACTGTCATTCGGGGACACTTTGGCAATTGGGGACCAAAACGTGTGTTTGCTTATGTTAAATGTAGGGACTTGAAGCAGTTTACACACCGTCATTCGGGGACACTTTGGCAATTGGGGACCAAAACATGTGTGGGTGTGGGGGTTTTTATGTTAAAATTGGGGACTTGAAGCAGTTTACACACTGTCATTCGGGGACACCTTGGCAATTGGGGACCAAAACGTGTGTTTGCTTATGTTAAATGTAGGGACTTGAAGCAGTTTACACACTGTCATTCAGGGACACTTTGGCAATTGGGGACCAAAACATGTGTGTGTGTGTGTGTTATGTTACATTTGGGGACTTGAAGCAGTTTACACCCTGTCATTCGGTGACACCTTGGCAATTGGGGACCAAAACATGTGCGGGTGTGGGTTTTTTTAATGTTAAAATTGGGGACTTGAAACAGTTTACACACTGTCATTCGGGGACACTTTGGCAATTGGGGACCAAAATGTGTGTTTGCTTATGTTAAATGTAGGGACTTGAAGCAGTTTACACACCGTCATTCGGGGACACTTTGGCAATTGGGGACCAAAACATGTGTGGGTGTGGGGGTTTTTATGTTAAAATTGGGGACTTGAAGCAGTTTACACACTGTCATTCGGGGACACCTTGGCAATTGGGGACCAAAACGTGTGTTTGCTTATGTTAAATGTAGGGACTTGAAGCAGTTTACACACTGTCATTCAGGGACACTTTGGCAATTGGGGACCAAAACATGTGTGTGTGTGTGTGTTTATGTTACATTTGGGGACTTGAAGCAGTTTACACCCTGTCATTCGGTGACACCTTGGCAATTGGGGACCAAAACATGTGCGGGTGTGGGTTTTTTTAATGTTAAAATTGGGGACTTGAAACAGTTTACACACTGTCATTCGGGGACACTTTGGCAATTGGGGACCAAAATGTGTGTTTGCTTATGTTAAATGTAGGGACTTGAAGCAGTTTACACACCGTCATTCGGGGACACTTTGGCAATTGGGGACCAAAACATGTGTGGGTGTGGGGTTTTTTATGTTAAAATTGGGGACTTGAAGCAGTTTACACCTGTCATTCGGGGACACTTTGGCAATTGGGGACCAAAACATATGTGTGTGCGTTTTTATGTTAAATTTGGGGACTTGAAGCAGTTTACACACTGTCATTCGGGGACACCTTGGCAATTGGGGACCAAAACGTGTGTTTGCTTATGTAAAATGTAGGGACTTGAAGCAGTTTACACACTGTAATTCGGGGACACTTTGGCAATTGGGGACCAAAACATGTGTGTGTGTGTTTTTACGTTAAATTTGGGGACTTGAAGCAGTTTACACACGGTCGTTCGGGGACACCTTGGCAATTGGAAACCAAAACTATGTGTGTGCATTCCCGTAGTTGTAGAGTCAGAGCGAAACACTGCCAACTTTATGTGGACCGCCAAAGGAACCTGCAACCAAATGCAAGTGGAGGGACATTGTTTCTGTTTTCAGTGTCGCACCATTGATGTTTTTTTTGCAGAACTGAAACTGACTTCACAAACTGTACACAACCTGAGCTTCTCTCTCTTTTATGGTTTTTACAAAGCCTTTTTTCTTTCTTTTGGACACAATAATTTTACGCTCACCAGCAGCGGAATAATCCAAAGAGTTTCCAAGCAGTTTCAGTTTTTGAACACAATTGAACTTTATTTGGTCTTTGTGGGAAATTCAGCTCATGTTTCTGTTTCAAATTTATTTTTGGCTCTGTGAGTTCGTCTTGAACAGACCTGACCTATAGTTTGACTTTTTATTTTTTAACTTCTTAAAGCCTTGTTCATTCTGCTTCTGCCTGCAAACATGAGCTGTTCCATTATCAGCTTGCTTTTGCTGTTGTGCATGTTAGAAACACAGGAGGGGGCCTAAATAACTGCAACATATATTATAACCCCATTTATTCCACCAGCTCTGTGCTAAATATCCTCTTTGTAAAGCAGTAACATTGTCAAGAAAGTTTGGATGTTTATGGAGTTCTCAGGATAGATACTGAAGTGTAAAGCTTGGCAAGTTTCATGTATTTATTGCACAATACTATTCATATCATTTAAATAAGTCATTTGTTTACAAATTTAGAATTTATAAATAACATGGGTTTCAGCGTGAAAACTGATTTCTCTAAAGAAAAAGGAATGTTCTAATTATTTTGCACAATCCCTTTTTGTAGATTCAGAAATCTGCATCGAAGACACTTTCTTAGTGTGATTCTCAAAGGTCTGTGCGCTTCTGTACATTAAGCGTGTCATTTTACACTGAAATGATGCAGCCGTGGTGGGAATTCAACCTGCCAACCCTGTACGCTGCCATAATAACAAGAAGGGGGAAAAGAAGATGTACATATTAAAACCTCTTCTTCAATGTTGTCTTTGCCTTCTTACTGGTTGGTGTCAGCTGAGTGGAAACAACCAATCAGGATCAACACAGTGGCGGCTCCTGAAATGTCCACGCTATTTCTAAAAAAAAAAAATTCAAGTTCAAATATAGTGTTTATTTATCAAATGCAGGTTAACACAAGGTCAACAGTACAATTAAATGCTCAGGATGAGAAGAACCAATTTGACTCACTAAAACAACAAAGAACAAACAAACAAAAAATACTAAAGCATGCAATAAATTTACAAAAATAAAGTACCAACAAATGAAAAAGTAATTATAATATTTACAAGGTCTACAGAGGACATTTAGGGCTTTTCAATTATGCTAAATATGAAAGGGTGGGTTTTGGCATCTTTCTCTTCCATATAAATAAGGCATATACTGTATATAATATATAATGCCCAATATATAATATTGGGCATGGACAATATTTATTTTTCCTGGTAGTCAAAATAGGGAAATGGCTATTAGTCAGCTTTCTAATTATTTAACATATAAAAACCATTTATTTTATGAGTTCTGTATATGTGTTAATTTAATAGCAACAATTCAAATTCACATTGCACTTGTAAAGAAGTAGACATATTATATAGGGACTCTCTTAAGGTGTGCTCCTCACTTTTTCACAATACAGATTACTACAGTATTATGAAAAACATTGTAAAAGACCTACATCATGCATTTAGCTTCTCTCACCCCTGTAGCTGTCCTCTTGACATTAACCAAGGCCCAGTGTGCTGCATTTCTTGGCCATCTGGGATACACTACCACCGTGTTCTCCACAAATAGTAGGGAGGGAGTCTCTGAACAGCCACAGAGCCACAGTGTATTCATTATTCATTCAGATTTATTAATCATAAATTATGACACCATTAGAAACTGCTGCTTAAAACAAAATGAGACAACAGTTAACAAGAGACTCTGATGGAATAAAAAAGCCATCGGAGTCTAACACAATAACCTGGAGGCTAGCGCTAGCATGCTAACTCCACAAACAAACAAAGAAAAAAAAAACTCACCACTTGCTGTCAGCTGAAGGTTTTTTTTCACAAACAGAGCCAGCTAAAAGCTTAGAGGCATTTCAGTCAGAAATGGCAAATAGGTAAAAGGGCTTTCAATTATTTAAAGGGGACCACACATGCAAAATTCACTTTTTAATGTTTTTTTACTAAACTTTGGGTATTTACTTCATAAAAAAACAGTCCTTGTGCCAAAAAAAA
>JBBPBX010021852.1:14641-26680 GCA_038048925.1 Garcialebias charrua
ATGGATGGATGATGGATGGATGATGGATGGATGATGGATGGATGATGGATGATGGATGGATGGATGATGGATGATGGATGGATGGATGAAGGATTGATGGATGATGGATTGATGGATGGATGATGGCTTGATGGGTGATGGTCAATGGATGGATGATGGATGATGATGGATGGATGATGGATTGATGGATGGATGGATGATGGTCAATGGATGGATGATGGATGGATGATGGATTGATGGATGGATGGATGATGGGTTGATGGATGGATGGATGATGGGTTGATGGATGGATGGATGGATGATGGACAATGAATGGATGGATGATGGATGGATGGATGGTTGATGGAAGGATGATGGACGATGGATGGATGGATGATGGATGGATGGATGATGGATGGATGATGGTTGATGGATGGATGGATTGATGGATGAATGATGGATTGATGGATGGATGATTGATGGAAGGATGATGGATGATGGATGGATGATGGATGGATGATGGACGATGAATGGATGGATTGATGGATGGATGGTCGATGGAAGGATGATGGACGATGGATGGATGGATGATGGTTGATGGATGGATGGATGATGGTTGATGGATGGATGGATGATGGTTGATGGATGGATGGATGATGGTTGATGGATGGATGGATGATGGATGGATGGAGAAACAAGTGAGCAGGGTTAATTATTTTAAAGTAATGAAGCCTTAAATGACGAAGCTGGAGATGTTTTACATCAACATGTAGTGGACCTGACCTTGGTCTACTGAGATACAAGGATACACCTTCATCTCTTTGAACTGTTCCAGTGAAACCTTTTACTGATCCTCTCAGTAAAACACACATTTACACAGTTTATTCCATTTAGTTTGAATCTAAGAACATAATCACTCACAAGAGACTATTTCTACTCTTTTAATTTGGTTCTAATTCAAATGTAAATCAGCAGAATAACCTTCTGTCATGTTTATGATCATGTGTTATTATTCTGGTGTTACTTTAATATGATGAATCAAACTCTGTCTTAGTCAAACTGGGTTTAAGTTGAAGGTCGATGTCAGAGTGGTCTGTTAGTTTTGCTTAGAAATGGACAGACAGTTTAATCAAGTCGTAGACATGACCGTTGTTCTGTCTCCTTTCACTCTAAAAACTATTTTCAGAACAGATTCTCTGTTTGCTTCACAGATTCTAATCTTCTGACGTTCTATTATTTCACTCCTACTATTGTCACAAGAGCCAATGGTACGGGGAGGAAACTCTGACGTTAAGTTCCCCTTAAATGATCCACTCCCTGCTTCTCTTTAGTCTGGATGCAGAGTAAGAGCTGTCATGTTCTCTCTCCCAAAAGCTGGTGAACGGAGTCAGACGTCAAGGACCCGTTACATGAACAAGGTTTCACCGCACATCTGCTGTTGAAACCAGAACCGAGCGTTAAGCTCCACTTTCAATGAAAATTCCTTTGAGGAACGTTTTATTTTGAAACCAATCAGGAAGTGCCACTATTTCTGCCGGAGAAGACAGACTTCAACAAGACGTTGAATCAGTAAACACACTAAAGTTCAACTGGACTTTACCGGACCCACGACCCGTTTTATGTCCAAGGCTGCTTCTCAACTCTTACCAGAACCGAGACTGAACGTCTGAACAGGTAAAGAGTCGCTGATCGTTTACTGGAGCGTGCGATGAGTCCAGCTGGATCTCGTTTGGAAGAGTGTCAGTCTGGTTGTAAACTCAAACTTTTTAATCTATTTCTTCCTCTCCTCCTTCTCTTAAAAACCTTATCCATCCTAAGCTGGTAACTAAATTTGAAGAAATAAGAACCTGCAGATATAAGTAATATGTCATCTTATTTACTTGTTGCTGTAGTCCAATTAATCTGCTGACGAGTTAATTTGCAAGAAATTGAAATCAGTCAATCAAGTGTACATGATGTTAATTTTAGTTGATTTATTTTAAATAAAAGGCAGTGCTTCTGGTCGGGGAGGAGGTCCTGCCCCAAGTGGAGGAGTTTAAGTATCTCGGGATCTTGTTCACGAATGAGGGAAAACTGGAGCGTGAGATCGATAGGCGGATAGGTGCAGCGTCCGCAGTGAAGCGGGCGCTGTACCGGTCTGTCGTGGTGAAGAGAGAGCTGAGTCAAAAGGCAAAGCTCTCAATTTACCGATCGATCTACGTTCCCACCCTCATCTATGGTCATGAGCTTTGGGTTGTGACCGAAAGAACAAGATCTCGGATACAAGCGGCTGAAATGAGTTTTCTCCGCAGGGTGTCTGGACTCTCCCTTAGAGATAGGGTGAGAAGCTCAGTCATCCGGGAGGGACTCGGAGT
Source organism: Garcialebias charrua (assembly GCA_038048925.1). Classification (NCBI taxonomy): domain Eukaryota; kingdom Metazoa; phylum Chordata; class Actinopteri; order Cyprinodontiformes; family Rivulidae; genus Garcialebias; species Garcialebias charrua. The sequence continues at coordinate 16,975 of JBBPBX010021852.1, forward strand.
AGAGCCGCTGCTTCTCCACATCGAGAGGAGCCAGTTGAGGTGGCTCGGGCATCTGGTTAGGATGCCTCCTGGACGCCTCCCTGGTGAGGTGTTCCGGGCATGTCCCACCGGGAGGAGACCCAGAGGAAGACCCAGGATACGCTGGAGGGACTATGTTTCTCGGCTGGCCTGGGAACGCCTTGGGATTCCCCCAGAGGAGCTGCTCCAAGTGGCTGGGGAGAGGGAAGTCTGGGCCTCCCTACTTAGGCTGCTACCCCCGCGACCCGACCCCGGATAAGCGGAAGAAAATGGATGGATGGATGGATGCTTCTGGTATGCCAACTATAATTAACGTTTCCACTGTCACTTAATGCTCAGCTGGTTTACTTTCATCATTCATGATCACACAAAGTTGTTATGTTAATCCTGAAAAGAAAGATAATCCGTGAATTACTATTCTGCTGAATAAGTAATTAATTAAGATAAAGTGTGTCAGTTTAACACTGACCATTATACACTATCCTACAAAAACCATTTGGGTTAGATGAAGATGATGGTGACTCCATGCTGCTGCTGCTGGAGGTCAAAAGACTCGAGACGTGTTCTTATGGATTCATGTTTTAAAATGAGCAGATGTTACAAAGTTAACAAGCTGCAGCTTCTTCTTCTTCATTTGATTTATGGCGGATCGCAAACAACTGTTAGGTGCATACCGCCACCTACTGTGCAGGAGTCAAGCTGCAGCTTCCAGGGATCTGTCGGTTTTAAAGCTGCTGCTCTGAGCTCAGCTCTGATTGGCTGCTGGGACTCAGCTCTGATTGGCTGCTGGGACTCAGCTCTGATTGGCTGCTGGGACTCAGGTGACCTGCTTCTTGTCAAGTGTTTCAGTCTGAAGACACAAAGTGTGACTGCAGCTGAGCAGCATGAAGGTAAAACATTTAAATGAATCTGAGGAGAGGTTCCACCTCAAACACAACATGGACCACGACGACTCGAAGACCAGATCCATGGAGGACTGCACCTAAAGGGAGCGGACCTGCTGAGGATGTTAGTGAAGAACCGTCCTTACCTTGGAGCTGAGTTTGTTGTTCTGACAGCCGAGAAAAGACACAACAAGAGACACGAGTGAGAAAGAGGAGCCGAAAGAGGAGCCGAAGAGCTGCTGCTGGTCGGAAAGGGAGGCGTGCAACTCACCGATGTAACGAGTGCGCTCCTCTCTCCGCTCCCGGGCCAGTTTCTGTCTCTGCTCGGAGCTCATCGAGTCTGAGAGTAAACACAAAACAACAAGCTGAAGACGGACTGAATCCTTCGGCTGCAGAAGGTAAATATTAAAACAACAAGCTGCTGAAGACGGACTGAATCCTTCGGCTGCAGAAGGTAAATATTAAAACAAATAGCTGCTGAAGACAGAATGAATCATTCGGCTGCAGAAGGTAAATATTAAAACAAATAGCTGCTGAAGACAGAATGAATCCTTCGGCTGCAGAAGGTAAATATTAAAACAAATAGCTGCTGAAGACAGAATGAATCATTCGGCTGCAGAAGGTAAATATTAAAACAAATAGCTGCTGAAGACAGACTGAATCCTTCGGCTGCAGAAGGTAAATATTAAAACAAATAGCTGCTGAAGACAGAATGAATCATTCGGCTGCAGAAGGTAAATATTAAAACAACAAGCAGCTGAAGACGGACTGAATCCTTCGGCTGCAGAAGGTAAATATTAAAACAAATAGCTGCTGAAGACAGAATGAATCATTCGGCTGCAGAAGGTAAATATTAAAACAAATAGCTGCTGAAGACAGAATGAATCCTTCGGCTGCAGAAGGTAAATATTAAAACAAATAGCTGCTGAAGACGGACTGAATCCTTCGGCTGCAGAAGGTAAATATTAAAACAAATAGCTGCTGAAGACAGAATGAATCATTCGGCTGCAGAAGGTAAATATTAAAACAAATAGCTGCTGAAGACAGACTGAATCCTTCGGCTGCAGAAGGTAAATATTAAAACAAATAGCTGCTGAAGACAGACTGAATCCTTCGGCTGCAGAAGGTAAATATTAAAACAAATAGCTGCTGAAGACAGACTGAATCCTTCGGCTGCAGAAGGTAAATATTAAAACAAATAGCTGCTGAAGACAGACTGAATCCTTCGGCTGCAGAAGGTAAATATTAAAACAAATAGCTGCAGAAGACAGACTGAATCCTTCGGCTGCAGAAGGTAAATATTAAAACAAATAGCTGCAGAAGACAGACTGAATCCTTCGGCTGCAGAAGGTAAATATTAAAACAAATAGCTGCAGAAGACAGACTGAATCCTTCGGCTGCAGAAGGTAAATATTAAAACAAATAGCTGCAGAAGACAGACTGAATCCTTCGGCTGCAGAAGGTAAATATTAAAACAAAAAGCTGCTGAAGACAGACTGAATCCTTCGGCTGCAGAAGGTAAATATTAAAACAAAAAGCTGCTGAAGACAGACTGAATCCTTCGGCTGCAGAAGGTAAATATTAAAACAAATAGCTGCTGAAGACAGACTGAATCCTTCGGCTGCAGAAGGTAAATATTAAAACAAATAGCTGCTGAAGACAGACTGAATCCTTCGGCTGCAGAAGGTAAATATTAAAACAAATAGCTGCTGAAGACAGACTGAATCCTTCGGCTGCAGAAGGTAAATATTAAAACAAATAGCTGCTGAAGACAGACTGAATCCTTCGGCTGCAGAAGGTAAATATTAAAACAAATAGCTGCTGAAGACAGACTGAATCCTTCGGCTGCAGAAGGTAAATATTAAAACAAATAGCTGCTGAAGACAGACTGAATCCTTCGGCTGCAGAAGGTAAATATTAAAACAAATAGCTGCTGAAGACAGACTGAATCCTTCGGCTGCAGAAGGTAAATATTAAAACAAATAGCTGCTGAAGACAGACTGAATCCTTCGGCTGCAGAAGGTAAATATTAAAACAAATAGCTGCTGAAGACAGACTGAATCCTTCGGCTGCAGAAGGTAAATATTAAAACAAATAGCTGCTGAAGACAGACTGAATCCTTCGGCTGCAGAAGGTAAATATTAAAACAAATAGCTGCTGAAGACAGACTGAATCCTTCGGCTGCAGAAGGTAAATATTAAAACAAATAGCTGCTGAAGACAGACTGAATCCTTCGGCTGCAGAAGGTAAATATTAAAACAAATAGCTGCTGAAGACAGACTGAATCCTTCGGCTGCAGAAGGTAAATATTAAAACAAATAGCTGCTGAAGACAGACTGAATCCTTCGGCTGCAGAAGGTAAATATTAAAACAAATAGCTGCTGAAGACAGACTGAATCCTTCGGCTGCAGAAGGTAAATATTAAAACAAATAGCTGCTGAAGACAGACTGAATCCTTCGGCTGCAGAAGGTAAATATTAAAACAAATAGCTGCTGAAGACAGAATGAATCCTTCGGCTGCAGAAGGTAAATATTAAAACAAATAGCTGCTGAAGACAGACTGAATCCTTCGGCTGCAGAAGGTAAATATTAAAACAAATAGCTGCTGAAGACAGAATGAATCCTTCGGCTGCAGAAGGTAAATATTAAAACAAATAGCTGCTGAAGACAGACTGAATCCTTCGGCTGCAGAAGGTAAATATTAAAACAAATAGCTGCTGAAGACAGAATGAATCATTCGGCTGCAGAAGGTAAATATTAAAACAAATAGCTGCTGAAGACAGAATGAATCATTCGGCTGCAGAAGGTAAATATTAAAACAAATAGCTGCTGAAGACGGACTGAATCCTTCGGCTGCAGAAGGTAAATATTAAAACAAATAGCTGCTGAAGACAGAATGAATCATTCGGCTGCAGAAGGTAAATATTAAAACAAATAGCTGCTGAAGACAGAATGAATCCTTCGGCTGCAGAAGGTAAATATTAAAACAAATAGCTGCTGAAGACGGACTGAATCCTTCGGCTGCAGAAGGTAAATATTAAAACAAATAGCTGCTGAAGACAGAATGAATCCTTCGGCTGCAGAAGGTAAATATTAAAACAAATAGCTGCTGAAGACGGACTGAATCCTTCGGCTGCAGAAGGTAAATATTAAAACAAATAGCTGCTGAAGACAGACTGAATCCTTCGGCTGCAGAAGGTAAATATTAAAACAAATAGCTGCTGAAGACAGACTGAATCCTTCGGCTGCAGAAGGTAAATATTAAAACAAATAGCTGCTGAAGACAGACTGAATCCTTCGGCTGCAGAAGGTAAATATTAAAACAAATAGCTGCTGAAGACAGAATGAATCATTCGGCTGCAGAAGGTAAATATTAAAACAAATAGCTGCTGAAGACAGAATGAATCCTTCGGCTGCAGAAGGTAAATATTAAAACAAATAGCTGCTGAAGACAGAATGAATCATTCGGCTGCAGAAGGTAAATATTAAAACAAATAGCTGCTGAAGACGGACTGAATCCTTCGGCTGCAGAAGGTAAATATTAAAACAAATAGCTGCTGAAGACAGAATGAATCATTCGGCTGCAGAAGGTAAATATTAAAACAAATAGCTGCTGAAGACAGAATGAATCCTTCGGCTGCAGAAGGTAAATATTAAAACAAATAGCTGCTGAAGACAGACTGAATCCTTCGGCTGCAGAAGGTAAATATTAAAACAAATAGCTGCTGAAGACAGACTGAATCCTTCGGCTGCAGAAGGTAAATATTAAAACAAATAGCTGCTGAAGACAGACTGAATCCTTCGGCTGCAGAAGGTAAATATTAAAACAAATAGCTGCTGAAGACAGAATGAATCCTTCGGCTGCAGAAGGTAAATATTAAAACAAATAGCTGCTGAAGACAGACTGAATCCTTCGGCTGCAGAAGGTAAATATTAAAACAAATAGCTGCTGAAGACAGACTGAATCCTTCGGCTGCAGAAGGTAAATATTAAAACAAATAGCTGCTGAAGACAGAATGAATCCTTCGGCTGCAGAAGGTAAATATTAAAACAAATAGCTGCTGAAGACAGACTGAATCCTTCGGCTGCAGAAGGTAAATATTAAAACAAATAGCTGCTGAAGACAGAATGAATCATTCGGCTGCAGAAGGTAAATATTAAAACAAAAAGCAGCTGAAGACAGACTGAATCCTTCGGCTGCAGAAGGTAAATATTAAAACAAATAGCTGCTGAAGACAGAATGAATCATTCGGCTGCAGAAGGTAAATATTAAAACAAATAGCTGCTGAAGACAGAATGAATCATTCGGCTGCAGAAGGTAAATATTAAAACAAATAGCTGCTGAAGACAGAATGAATCCTTCGGCTGCAGAAGGTAAATATTAAAACAAATAGCTGCTGAAGACAGACTGAATCCTTCGGCTGCAGAAGGTAAATATTAAAACAAATAGCTGCTGAAGACAGACTGAATCCTTCGGCTGCAGAAGGTAAATATTAAAACAAATAGCTGCTGAAGACAGACTGAATCCTTCGGCTGCAGAAGGTAAATATTAAAACAAATAGCTGCTGAAGACGGACTGAATCCTTCGGCTGCAGAAGGTAAATATTAAAACAAATAGCTGCTGAAGACAGACTGAATCCTTCGGCTGCAGAAGGTAAATATTAAAACAAATAGCTGCTGAAGACAGACTGAATCCTTCGGCTGCAGAAGGTAAATATTAAAACAAATAGCTGCTGAAGACAGACTGAATCCTTCGGCTGCAGAAGGTAAATATTAAAACAAATAGCTGCTGAAGACAGACTGAATCCTTCGGCTGCAGAAGGTAAATATTAAAACAAATAGCTGCTGAAGACAGACTGAATCCTTCGGCTGCAGAAGGTAAATATTAAAACAAATAGCTGCTGAAGACAGACTGAATCCTTCGGCTGCAGAAGGTAAATATTAAAACAAATAGCTGCTGAAGACAGACTGAATCCTTCGGCTGCAGAAGGTAAATATTAAAACAAATAGCTGCTGAAGACAGACTGAATCCTTCGGCTGCAGAAGGTAAATATTAAAACAAATAGCTGCTGAAGACAGACTGAATCCTTCGGCTGCAGAAGGTAAATATTAAAACAAATAGCTGCTGAAGACAGACTGAATCCTTCGGCTGCAGAAGGTAAATATTAAAACAAATAGCTGCTGAAGACAGACTGAATCCTTCGGCTGCAGAAGGTAAATATTAAAACAAATAGCTGCTGAAGACAGACTGAATCCTTCGGCTGCAGAAGGTAAATATTAAAACAAATAGCTGCTGAAGACAGACTGAATCCTTCGGCTGCAGAAGGTAAATATTAAAACAAATAGCTGCTGAAGACAGACTGAATCCTTCGGCTGCAGAAGGTAAATATTAAAACAAATAGCTGCTGAAGACAGACTGAATCCTTCGGCTGCAGAAGGTAAATATTAAAACAAATAGCTGCTGAAGACAGACTGAATCCTTCGGCTGCAGAAGGTAAATATTAAAACAAAAAGCTGCTGAAGACAGACTGAATCCTTCGGCTGCAGAAGGTAAATATTAAAACAAATAGCTGCTGAAGACAGACTGAATCCTTCGGCTGCAGAAGGTAAATATTAAAACAAATAGCTGCTGAAGACAGACTGAATCCTTCGGCTGCAGAAGGTAAATATTAAAACAAATAGCTGCTGAAGACAGACTGAATCCTTCGGCTGCAGAAGGTAAATATTAAAACAAATAGCTGCTGAAGACAGACTGAATCCTTCGGCTGCAGAAGGTAAATATTAAAACAAATAGCTGCTGAAGACAGACTGAATCCTTCGGCTGCAGAAGGTAAATATTAAAACAAATAGCTGCAGAAGACAGACTGAATCATTCGGCTGCAGAAGGTAAATATTAAAACAATTAGCTGCAGAAGACAGACTGAATCCTTCGGCTGCAGAAGGTAAATATTAAAACAAATAGCTGCAGAAGACAGACTGAATCATTCGGCTGCAGAAGGTAAATATTAAAACAATTAGCTGCAGAAGACAGACTGAATCCTTCGGCTGCAGAAGGTAAATATTAAAACAATTAGCTGCAGAAGACAGACTGAATCCTTCGGCTGCAGAAGGTAAATATTAAAACAAATAGCTGCAGAAGACAGACTGAATCCTTCGGCTGCAGAAGGTAAATATTAAAACAATTAGCTGCAGAAGACAGACTGAATCATTCGGCTGCAGAAGGTAAATATTAAAACAAATAGCTGCAGAAGACAGACTGAATCCTTCGGCTGCAGAAGGTAAATATTAAAACAAATAGCTGCAGAAGACAGACTGAATCCTTCGGCTGCAGAAGGTAAATATTAAAACAAATAGCTGCAGAAGACAGACTGAATCCTTCGGCTGCAGAAGGTAAATATTAAAACAAATAGCTGCAGAAGACAGACTGAATCCTTCGGCTGCAGAAGGTAAATATTAAAACAAATAGCTGCAGAAGACAGACTGAATCCTTCGGCTGCAGAAGGTAAATATTAAAACAAATAGCTGCAGAAGACAGACTGAATCCTTCGGCTGCAGAAGGTAAATATTAAAACAAATAGCTGCAGAAGACAGACTGAATCCTTCGGCTGCAGAAGGTAAATATTAAAACAATTAGCTGCAGAAGACAGACTGAATCATTCGGCTGCAGAAGGTAAATATTAAAACAAATAGCTGCAGAAGACGGACTGAATCCTTCGGCTGCAGAAGGTAAATATTAAAACAAATAGCTGCAGAAGACAGACTGAATCCTTCGGCTGCAGAAGGTAAATATTAAAACAATTAGCTGCAGAAGACAGACTGAATCATTCGGCTGCAGAAGGTAAATATTAAAACAAATAGCTGCAGAAGACGGACTGAATCCTTCGGCTGCAGAAGGTAAATATTAAAACAAATAGCTGCAGAAGACAGACTGAATCCTTCGGCTGCAGAAGGTAAATATTAAAACAATTAGCTGCAGAAGACAGACTGAATCCTTCGGCTGCAGAAGGTAAATATTAAAACAAATAGCTGCAGAAGACAGACTGAATCCTTCGGCTGCAGAAGGTAAATATTAAAACAAATAGCTGCTGAAGACAGACTGAATCCTTCGGCTGCAGAAGGTAAATATTAAAACAAATAGCTGCTGAAGACAGACTGAATCCTTCGGCTGCAGAAGGTAAATATTAAAACAAATAGCTGCAGAAGACAGACTGAATCCTTCGGCTGCAGAAGGTAAATATTAAAACAAATAGCTGCAGAAGACAGACTGAATCCTTCGGCTGCAGAAGGTAAATATTAAAACAAATAGCTGCTGAAGACAGACTGAATCCTTCGGCTGCAGAAGGTAAATATTAAAACAATTAGCTGCAGAAGACAGACTGAATCATTCGGCTGCAGAAGGTAAATATTAAAACAATTAGCTGCAGAAGACAGACTGAATCCTTCGGCTGCAGAAGGTAAATATTAAAACAACAAGCAGCTGAAGACAGACTGAATCCTTCGGCTGCAGAAGGTAAATATTAAAACAATTAGCTGCAGAAGACAGACTGAATCATTCGGCTGCAGAAGGTAAATATTAAAACAACAAGCAGCTGAAGACAGACTGAATCCTTCGGCTGCAGAAGGTAAATATTAAAACAATTAGCTGCAGAAGACGGACTGAATCCTTCGGCTGCAGAAGGTAACAACAAGCAGCTGGGTCCTGTTTGTCCCTCCTTCCTGTTTTAAAGGGAGTGCCTCAGGGTCCTTACTAGGTCCTTTGTTGTTCAATATTTATGTAAACAGTCTGTGTGATAACTTGCCTGATGCTAAATCTCATCTTTATGCCGATGATACAGTTGTTTATTGTTCATCTCCTTCTGTTTCAAAATCATTTAAACTGCTGCAATCTGTGTTTGATCCTGTTCGGTCCTGTTCGGCTGGGCTTCAGCTGGTTCTGAATGCAGACAAATCAAAGGCTATTTTCAAATGGTAAGCAGCTTCCACCTCCTCCCCAGCTTGGTGACTGTTCAAGGGGCTGAAACTGAAGTTGTCAGGTGTTAAATATTTAGGTTTTATGATTGAAGAGTGTCTATCCTTTAAATCACTTCACCGCTTGCTCTTGCTGAGGGCGGACGCTTCCCCCTCCTCTTCCTCTGCTCTGTCCCGTCTGTGAAACAGCTTCTGACCCGCTCTACAGATCTTCTCATTTTATGGATGTCATCGGAGAGAACTAGCTGATCATTCCATCCTCATCAGAACTCCTACAGTGCATCCTTGGACACTCTCACCACTCTTGTGCACCCCCCCCCCCACACACACACACCCCACTGCGGAATGCTCTACGTCACCATGTGCTTGTATGTGCGGGGTGTTTTTTCGTTATCAGGGTCTTTCTTCTCAGCCAAGAAGATTAGAAATCTACATGTGTTCAACAAAGTTCATGCTCAATCATCCAGGTACCAAATCCAGTAATTCTCAGTCGGGTCATCTGGACAGTTTCTTTTTTTATATATAGAAACGTTTCACTTTCACTTTCCTTGAACCACTTTGGCTGTGGCTGCCTGCCTGGGAGGAGTCGAGGGACAGGACGGCCCCCAGAAACCATCTCAGCTCCAGCAAACTGGTTGGTCCACTTAAGGGGTTTACTGCTTGGTGGGAAAACAGTTTGCTGGAACTCCTCTGACTGATGAAGTCCTCTGGATGGAGGGTGAAACAGTTCCATTAAAAAAATAAATGGTCCAGATCTACATGTGTTCAGTTGAACTACTTTTTTTTCGGTCTAAACAGATCTCACTTGTAAATCGAGTCCCGAGGCTCAATGTGAT
>JBBPBX010021852.1:29394-41970 GCA_038048925.1 Garcialebias charrua
TACACGCATTTTCAGGTCTAATTATAACTCAACATTTAAATATCGATATAGACGATATAATCATCTTGAATGAAATTGTTTAGATATTTAAAAAAAATTGAGATATCGTCCAGCCCTAATATTTGTAGAGATCGAATGAAGCCATATTAACCACAACCCAGTGTGTGTTTGTGTGTGTGTGCTTATGAGTTTGTTAGTGAAGCCTCCAGTATGCTTGAGCGCATGTCAGTCCGTGGAGGTTAGCGCGTACCAGAATAGAGTCGAAGCGCATCCCCGCAGGGCATGTCCGTGCAAAGCTCATTTTTTACGACTGCGTACATGTACTCGGTGTCGCACAATAAACTGCCCAGCGAGGGACTATTTTGTATGACAGCACTTCTGCTCGTCTCACGACATCCGCTTCTTCATACGGACTTCTTTACACAGCTCAAACGGCCTCCTCAAAAGGCTCCAAACGGCCACCTCAAATGGCTCCAAACGGCTCATCAAACGGCCTCCTCAAAAGGCTCCAAACGGCCACATCAAATGGCTCCAAACGGCTCACAAACGGCCACCTCAAATGGCTCCAAACACTGGCTTCATGGCTCCTCTTCACACTGCTGCTTTTGCTGCTGCTGCTACAGACCTCTGTTCAGCTTCTGCTGCTGCTGCTTCATCATCAGGTTTGCTGTTTCTTCATCAGACCTGAGGCTCCTTCATCCCAGACTGCTGCAGCTGCTAGGATCAGCTGCTCATTCATCTGCATTTGGTTCTGGGGCTGCTGGACCTCTGATGCTGCAGCTCTTTCTCTTGCTGCAACTCCTGCATCAGGTCTCCTTCTCCTGGATCAGCTCAGACCTCTTCTGGATCTCTCTGCTTGCTGCCACTCTCACTTGGAACCTCTTTCTGCTCTGTGGCTTGGAACCTAATATAGGGAGAGAGAGAGAGCACTGCCTCCACCTACAGCTAATGAGCACCAGCTGCAATCAATTAGGCTCATACAGCCTAAACAGCTCATGCCTCTGCTCAAAACAATATTGTGTCCTGACTAAAATAAATTATATGCCTGGGGCATGTAACACCCCCCCACATAAGAAATTACATGGGAGATGCAGCCATACTACACCAGGCTCATCACCCATGTAAATGAAACCAAAAAAAATCCTAACACCTACACCTTAACACTAACAACAAGCAAAAAAACCAACAACACATATCACACACAACTAATAGTTGCCTTCAGAATACCTGAAACCCAAAAAGGCGTCGCCGGTCAGGTTGTACATCACAAGGCCTCCTTTTAGTTGCACACTCACCAACATTCAGTTTAGTGATGTCAGACTGAAGATCAGGGTTTTTTCCAACAACCAGAGGGAAATTGTCCGCCTCTGTGTTATCAGTTCCATCACATGACAGGAATATCATTTTAGCTGCACCAACACTGTCATCAGGCACCCTGCAGACAAAACATTGAGAGTTAACAAAAACACAATCACTGTCTACATAATCAAACTGTTCCACCAGGTCATCTCCCACAGACAGCAAACTATCACTCTCTGCTGTTGATTCAGCTAAAGGTTCCACGACGTCCAGCATCACACTCACAACCTCCTGTGAACAGGATGAAAAGTTAACCAGAGGAGCAGGATGGACAGTCAGGCTTGGCTCCTCTGAAACAATGCTCACATTGCTCACTGGGACGTCTTCTAATTCAGAAAAAAGCAAAAAACAGTCACTCAGATCAATGTCATCATCGTCATCATCATTATTTTTGCACTGCACGTCCACTAGGGGTGACACCTCTGGAGTGACTAAATCCAAATCCACAGTTAAGTCATTCTTAAGTTCTTCACTTTTCTCAAGTACTTCACTTTTCTCAAGTTCTTCACTTTTCTCAAGTTCTTCACGTTTCTCAAGTTCTTCACGTTTCTCAAGTTCTTCACGTTTCTCAAGTTCTTCACGTTTCTCATGTTTAGGGTTCTCAGCAACAAAACTAGAGCAAAGTCCCAACTCAGCTTCTCCAGGGCTCCACGTTAGTGAACCCCACAGTGGACGAAACCTCACCTCAAACGGGACATGTTCAACACCAAGCTCCAATTCTTTCTGATAAATCTTATTTTGACATTCTAATCTTCGCTGCTCCAACTTAATCTTCGTCTCCCTCAGACGTTCATTCATGCGGTTTATCTCATCATTCATACGGTTTAACTCATCATCCAACTCCATTGTTGTAGGGAAAAAAAACTGTTTAAAACAGCTGTTACATAAACTACTCAAAACAAACGTCCGAGCTGCTCCTGAACGTTTCACAAAGAGCCAGCTGACAGCGAACACACAATTCGCACCACCAAGTCAGCTCAAAAATGCAAAAAACGGCTCCAAAAATAGCACACGTGACGAGCTCCCATTATAATTTACCAAAAATTTAGGGGAAAGAAAAAAAATATAAGGTTAGCTCATTAGTCAATTAGTCCAATCCCGGACGAGGGCCCATTATATGTTACGACCCGAAGGCACGTAGCACACAAGGACACCAGACACAGAAAGGATGTTAAAAAAAACAATGTTTATTTCAGGCTCTCTGGAGTCTGTGTCCTAAAAAAAAGGTGATTAAAGAAAAAAGTTGGACTTCTCAAAAAACAGCTTCTTTAATACAAAAAACTCAAAGTCCAGCAGGACACTCACGGCTCTTGGTTTTCAGCACTCAGCAGGTCTCCACAATGGAAGGATTCAGCTTCCTCTTCTTAAATATGCAGCAGCAGGTCACAACAGAAGGATTCAGCTCCTTCTTCAAACGCACAGCAGCAGGTCTCACGCCAGCTCCAAACGACAGCACTTCTGCTCGTCTCACGACATCCGCTTCTTCATACGGACTTCTTTACACAGCTCAAACGGCCTCCTCAAAAGGCTCCAAACGGCCACCTCAAATGGCTCCAAACGGCTCATCAAACGGCCTCCTCAAAAGGCTCCAAACGGCCACATCAAATGGCTCCAAACGGCTCACAAACGGCCACCTCAAATGGCTCCAAACACTGGCTTCATGGCTCCTCTTCACACTGCTGCTTTTGCTGCTGCTGCTACAGACCTCTGTTCAGCTTCTGCTGCTGCTGCTTCATCATCAGGTTTGCTGTTTCTTCATCAGACCTGAGGCTCCTTCATCCCAGACTGCTGCAGCTGCTTGGATCAGCTGCTCATTCATCTGCATTTGGTTCTGGGGCTGCTGGACCTCTGATGCTGCAGCTCTTTCTCTTGCTGCAACTCCTGCATCAGGTCTCCTTCTCCTGGATCAGCTCAGACCTCTTCTGGATCTCTCTTTGCTGCCACTCTCACTTGGAACCTCTTTCTGCTCTGTGGCTTGGAACCTAATATAGGGAGAGAGAGAGCACTGCCTCCACCTACAGCTAATGAGCACCAGCTGCAATCAATTAGGCTCATACAGCCTAAACAGCTCATGCCTCTGCTCAAAACAATATTGTGTCCTGACTAAAATAAATTATATGCCTAGGGCATGTAACAACCAACAAGAATGATTTCGGTTTTGTTACTGTTTAGTTGAAGGAAATTGTTAGAAAACCAGTGATTTAGCTCATTGAGACAGTCGGTGAGGATGGAGGATGAGTGGGTGGAGTTTGGTTTTGTTGACAAGTAGAGCTGTGTGTCATCAGCATAACAGTGGAAATGAACGCCGTATTTCCGGAAGATGGGGCGGCCGTGGCGTAGTGGTAATGGCAGTCGTCTCCCGATCGGAAAGTTGGCGGTTCGACTCCCGGGACCCGCACCATGTGTCGTTGTGTCCTTGGGCAAGACACTTAACCCTGAGTTGCTCCCGGTAGGACTGGAAAGCACCTTGCATGGTAGTCTGCCGCCACCGGTTTATGAATGTGTGTAGCATTCAATATATGTGTAGCACTTTGAGATTTTCAGTAATGAAAAGTGCGTTATAAATTGAATTAATTATTATTATTATTATTATTATTATTATTATTATTATTAGATGTGACCTAGAGGAAGGAGGTAAATGATGAAGAGGAATGTCCGAGGACAGAACCTTGGGGGACACCCATGGAGACGGGGGAAGACTGGGAGCGAAAGGATTCAATCTGAATGAATTGAGTGCGGTCGGAGAGATAAGAGTTGAACCAGTCTAACGGAGCACCTGAGATGCCAATGGAGGTTAGTCTGTTGAGGAGGATAGATTGACAAGATGGTGTCGAAGGTAGAACTTAGATCAAGTAGAATGAGGATGGACAGAAGACCAAACTCAGTAACAAGAAGAAGGTCATTAGTAATTTTTATTAGAGCTGTTTCGGTGCTATGGTGGGGGCAAAAACCGGATTGAAACTCTTCATAAATGTTATTGTTGGACAGGTGTGAGTGAAGTTGACTTCCAACAGCTTTTTCAAGAATCTTGGAAATAAAGGGCAGATTGGAGATCGGACGAAGATTACTGAAGTTGGTAAAGTCAAGATAAGGTTTCTTGATGATAGGGGTGATGGTAGCAGATTTGAAGGCTGTGGGAACAATGCCAGAGGTTAGGGAGGAGTGGATGATGTTAGTGATGATAGGGAGCAGAGATGGGAGACATGATTTAACAAGAACTGTGGGAAATGGATCAAGTTGACAGGATGAGGACGTCAGCAATGTCATCAGCAGAGGGGAGGGAGAAGACAGAGAAAGGGAGGGGGAGTTCAACATAGATGCTGGGGACAGTATTTGGTCCAAGGAGTAAGAGGAAGCTTCGAGGAGACAGGGCCTTCTCTGTTAGTGCCCCTATGTTATGGAATGCTCTGCCTTTGCACATTCGACAGGCCACCTCACTGTCCATTTTTAAAACCCGTCTGAAAACTCATCTCTACTCATTGGCCTTCAACCCAACTGAGACTTGATTTTAACTTCATTTTCATTGGTATTGCTTTTACCTGTTTAACTTGTCATTTTATTGTATTTTAAATGGCATTTTTAGATCACTGTGTGTTAGTTTTGTAGCTCTGTTTTTATGCTTTCTTTTATCTTGTTTGTAACTGATGTTCAGCACTTTGTTTCAGCTGTGGCATAAATAAAGCTGATGATGATGATGATGATGATGATGATGATGATGATGATGATGATGATGATGATGATGATGATGATGATGATGATGATGATGATGATGATGATGAGAATTGATTCAGGGAGTTGGTGCATAAGTTACATGTTGTGGTCATTGTGTCTCAAGTACCAGAATTTGTGTGTAAACAAATCAGAAAAACTGTAAAGGGTATTCAGAGGCAGAGCGGAGTGGTGGCACAGAGGTTAGGGAAGGTGAGCCAGTAATCAGGAGTTCCCTTATAAGTCATGTCACTCTGTGCAACATATTGCTATGGGAAATTGCGCCCCCGCGCGATTACCTGAAGGAATATATTCACGCCTTTACGGCAGGGGCGTCAGCGTCACGCCAGAGTCCCCTCCCTCTGGGTACTTAAGCCGCTGACGCCCATCCATCGATCTCTTATTGCCCTTCACCTCACCTTAAACCTGAACTTCGTGGGACTTCTCTGTTGTCGCATCGCTCGATCAGAGGTGAGCTTGCTCCCTACGCTGAGCGTACAGAGAATTTTTCCTACGTACTGCTGGACTGGCGAAAGCTAGTCCAGCATTTTTGTACTTACCTCGAAGTTCTCTTCTCTCTCCGCAGTTGCTTCGCTCGACGGCGCTAACTGCTTCACAACACTCCCTGCTAACCATTAGCAGGCTAACCAACGAAAGCAAGACGACGGAGAGGACGGCTTCGAACAGAAGGAAACTAGGAACAGCTTCAACGCTTCTCGTCTCCAGACATGGCTCCCGAGAAGGGAAAACGGAGGACAAAGACTCAGATGAAAGCCACCAGGACGACGAGCCCTCGCACGCGCCCTTGCCCCAGTGGCTGCGTCTACTCCCTCTCGGCGACGGACACCCACGAGACCTGTCCTGTCTGCCTAGGGATTCTGCACGCAAGACAAGCGCTGGAATCCCCCGACTCCTGCTCCCACTGCTGTCGGATGCCGGTGGTAGTGAGGAAACGCTGAGCGGACGCGTTGGCTAAATCCATGGCTAAGGCCGCGGCGCTGAAGGCTGCACGCCTCACGAAGTTGCTCGCTCCCGAGCTGGAGCTGGAGAACGTGGACCTGGAATGCAGCAGTCAAGTCGGGATGAGAACGTGTTGGACTCCTCGGTTCCCATTGAGGACTCGACGCCCGAAGCGTCTGACCAAGACGCCGGATATGGTTGCCGAGGGGAAAATGTGGATTCCTCTCAGAACCTGGCGCAAATTCTATCGGAACCGGACGTGTCGGTCCCTGCTCTGTTCGACCTGTGCCATAGGACGGCGGACGCCCTGCAGGTCGTGTGGCCAGACCCCACACTTTGCCAACAGGTTTCGAGGCTGGTGGGAAACTACTTCTATGCAAAGCAGCAGCCGACGACGTCGCAAAAAATGCCAATTTTCCCGGACTTCCTCACGGAGCTCACACACTCCTGGGCGGAACCCGGAGCTCCTATGATGCTGCCACTATCCCGACTCCTGGATGTCGCTGGAATGAAGGCAGCAGGCCTCGCCAGCGCACCCCTGATAGAGGAAACCCTGGCGGCTCATCTGGCCCCCGCAGCTACGGGGGCAAAGCCAGCGTTGCCCAGCAGGGCCTGCCGCGCTTCGGAGAAACAGCTTGAAAAGTGCTGCAAGGCTCAGGGTCTCGCGGCTCGCGCGATGAACGCCTCGACCATGATGCAGGCGTACCTGGCAGAAAAGCTGCAGTAACTCCAGGTAACGACAAACGAACGAGCCGCAACGGAGGCCATGGAGGAGACCCGCCGCGCCTCTGACTTTGTGCTCCGCATGATGGGGACAATAGCCATCACACAAGGCAGAGCAATGGCGGAAGTGGTTGTCGCCCAACGCCATCTTTAGTTGACTTTATCGGAGCTCCCGGAAAACCAGAGGTCCCCCTTCCTCCAGCATCCGATCGAGCCGACGGGACTCTTCGGGAGAGCCCTGGAATGCATCCAGGCCAGGCTGGAACAAAGACGCAAACAGGCGGAAGCCCTCCGCAAGGGGCTGCCGAGGAAAAGCTTTGCACCCCCAAAGGAAGACATGCGTCGCCTCCCATAGAAGAGACCTGCTGGCGAAAGTGAGACTTTCCAGTATCGGCCAGGGGTCTCTTCACTGACCCCGTATGGAAAGCAGATTCGGGCCTGATGAAATAGGACGAATTAATAATTTTACAGGTTTGCCCGCCCACGTGGTACGGGAACCTGACCTTTTGAGCCCAGTCTCCATTTGTAAAACACTACGAGGAGCTGGTGACATGTGTGCGTGCACTAAACATGACTCGCCTACTGTATTTGTAATCAAAACAAACACTGTTTCATGCATGTACAAAAATAAAAGTACCAAAGCACAGACTGCCCTGGTTCTTGACTCGAGTCCCATTTTTATAAACAAACCATATGGTCAAACTATGAACCACAGCAAGATACACAAGCTTTGCCAAGGATGGTCAGATGTCGCGATATCTTCTGTTGGGCTGACCAGCCTGCTCGAGAGAGCGCAAGAAGATTCAAAGGTTACCCCTCCCGCACTCAAACATGTCGAGCAGCAATTGGACATGCCCTCCAGGCTCATGGCGCCCACGTAGGCCTGGAGGGCGTGTCTACCAAACGAAAGGGTCATGATGACTATATGTCATGGGCTCAAGTTGCAGTTCACTAGGAGACCACCCCCCTTCACAAGGGTACTGCGATCAAACATTAACCCTTCACGCGCACACGTGCTGAGGGAGGAAGTATTGACTATGTTGCAGAAGGGAGTAATAAGTTTGGTCCCGAAACGCAAACTACGCTCCGGCCACTAAAGCAAGTACTTCCTGGTGCCCAAAAAGGATCATTCCCTGAGACCAATCCTGGATCTCAGGACTCTGAACAAGAGAATAAAAACTTTTAAGTTCAAGATGCTTACACTGCGGCAGGTTCTCTAGTCTGTGAGACCAGGAGACTACGCATGTACAGTGGATTTGAAAGATGCCTATTTCCATGTAGGCGTGTGGAGGAAACACAGAAAATTCCTCAGTTTTGCTTTCGAGGGAAAGGCTTATGAATTCAAAGCCTTACCCTTCGGTTTGAAGACGGCACCTCGTACATTTACTAAATGTCTGGACGCAGCCCTGACCCCCTTACGAATCAAGGCTTCAGGGTTATGAACTACCTGGATAACCTCCTGATTCTGGCTGGAAGCAGAATACAGGTCCAGTCGCATTCCTACAGGGTGATCTCTCACCTGGAGTCTCACGGATTTGTCATAAACCTATAAAAGAGTGACCTAACTCCATCATGGGTTACCGTATTTCTGGGAGTACAGATCGACATCGTCCGGTACAGAGCATGGCTCTCAAAGGAACAAGTTTCCTCGTTTGCCATTGCCTGGCAAAATTTAAACTGGATCAGCGGGTTCCCATGAAAAAGTGCCAACGCCTTTTGGTCCTCTTGGTTGTAGCCATACCCTATGTGCCACATGCCTTACTGAAAATGCGGACCCTACAAGTATGGCTAAACCAACAGACACAACTTGCCCTGCTTGGTCGAGCAAGAAAGGTTAGAATAGATTCAGAGTGCCTGAGAGCCCTGGAACCTTGGAGAGACTTGTATGTCTTCATGGAAGAGGTCCCGCTGGGTAGGGTGTCATCTCGTGTGGTCATCACAACGGACGCCTCAAAAACAGGATGGGTGGCGATCTGCAGAAATCAGAACGCCCGTGGCCTTTGGAATAAACAGGAAGCAAGATTACATATCAACTTCTTGGAATTGTTAGCCATATTCCTGTCAGTAAAATACTTATTTCGCAAAGGTCTGATTACAGGGTAGCACGTCCTGGTGAAATCAGATAACAGGACCATAGTGTCCTTCATCAACAGAGATGGAGGGACAAGGTCCTAGGCCCTCCTCGGACTGATGCAGAAGATACTCACGTGGTATGCTCCAAGAATCTTGTCACTCAGGGCGACTCACGTTCCCGGTGAACTAAATTATGGAGCGGATGCCCTCTTGAGAGGGCCTCGCTTGGCGTCAGATTGGAGCCTGAACCCAAGGGTTGTGGAGCAGGTCTGGTCACGATTTGGGAGAGCCTCAGTAGACTTGTTCGCTTACAAAGCTACCTCGCAGTGTGACCTTTACTTCTCTTTGAAGGAAGCAGATGCACTGTTGGGAACGGACGCTCTGGCACATGACTGGCCAGCAGGGGTGCTGTACTATGCTTTTCCACCTGTCCCCCTGATCGAGGTGACACTGGAACGTGTACGTCATGGAGGCCTCTCCCTGATCAATGTTATCGGGGGATACCATGGTAGTTGCCTCCTCACAGGGACCTGCTGACTCAGGCATGTGGGCAGCTTCTACACCCACGTCCAGAGTTGTGGCGGCTTTCAGCCTGGCCTCTGAAGGGAACTGGCTGAGGGCCTAAGGCTTTGATTGCTTTATCTCAAAACGAACAGCAACAACATACACATGGGTGTCCCTTGGTGTTTATGTTTGCTTAGGAGATGTTCAATGGAGGGGTTCCCCTCTCCTTTAACGGGTCTCCGACATTGGGATGGGCTCCACTTGTCAGTCGTGTCCCCTTGTAAAAAAAAAGGAGATGATGAGTAATCACACTAGTGGAGCACGCTTATGCTGCCTCTAGTTGGTGTTTCATCTGTGTGACCGGTGGTAACATCAAGCTGATGTTTCTACTTGAGGTATTTTTTTCTCCCCGGACTGTGCTCTCTGCATACCTTGGAGAGAGCAGCTTGGTGATGCCTGCCGTATCGAGGCAGATGTTCTCACATGCATTTTGCTGAGCATTTCAAGGGCGTGAATGAATTACGTTCCCATAGCAATATGTTACACCGAGTGACATGACTGATAAGGGAACTGAAAGTTATGCACCTGTAGCAATACAGCACTCTCATGTCCGTTATGGGATTTAAGCCTCTTCACATCTCTCTGAAACTCTGAGTGTTTACACTTTTCTTGAACTCTGAAGGAGACAAGTGGACACTATTTTGTTACAATTATTTTGAATTAATGGACACCAATCAATCAGAAAGAACTTTCTTTTAATGTGTGTTAATTCAGAATTGATCAACAGTATACTTTTGTCATTTAATGATGATCTGTTACTTGCATGAGTTTGACCCTTCTACTGGTTTATTTCTGCAGAACAAGCAGGCTTTGAATCTAAGGCACAAGTTCAGGGTAAACTTTTAACTTGCAGCTTTCTTTTGTGTTGTCTGTGAAGTTAGCCATAATATTCTCTGTGCTCACAAGCGGCCATATGGCCGATTCTATAAACAAATTTTCCTAATGTCCTTCAGAGACCTTCTGCCTATGGGGATGAAAAATCCATCCGTCATTTTGTTAAACCAACCAGTAGCCATTCAGGAGGTGGGCAGACTCTGCCCTCCATATAAAGTCTTACTTCTGTTTTGACTTTAGTGCGTTGGAGAGAACTAATTAAACAACTTGGTTTTTCTCTGGAAGCTGGAGACGTTGTGGTCATTTTGTCAATTATACCTACGTTTCTTAGCCGAGTTACAGTAAAGCCTTACTGTGACTCACTCACTCCTTTCTGAAATAATTTGTTTTCTGAAAGTTTAATTTTGAAGTTCAGCCAAGACGTTGACCTTGTTTCCTGCCGAGAGGGGTGAGTTTCCTCGTATCGTGGAATCAGCTCACACACGCTGAAGTTTCAACTGGACGGCTGTTGGACAAAACAATCCATTATGTGTGTCCAGATACTTTTCAACTCTTATCTACAGAGACAAAGCGTCAACAGGTAACAAGTCGTGGATGTGGGCTGGCGTGCGGGAGCCCAGCTGTTAACTCGTGTGGGAAAAAGTGTCACCCTGTCATTTCAAAATAATTAGCTTCCTTTAAACTTAGCTTCCACTCAAATCCCTCCTCTTATTTCTTATTTTTCTTAAGCCATTCCATTAATCTGTTAAGTAAATGTACCAACAGTAAGTTAGACCCTAACTGTCTGTTTGTTTTTAATTTGAATTCTTGTCAAAGTAGTTAGTAAATCAGAGCTAATATCGATACAAATGTTTAATGTACTTTTATGACTGTTTCAATAAAAGGTCTATTTTCTGGTGGACCAACATAAGTTGAAGTCTCTCGTGAAATTACATTTTGTCTAGTCACAGTCAAAGCAATTTAATCTGGAAAAAGGGTGAACTCGCGAATATTGATGATGGATGTGTGTAGATAAAATCTGCTCAAACCTTTCATCTAAAATATAGGTAAGTCAGTAAACTGACCAATACGCCTATATTATTACACACCATAACTCATGTTGCCTGAAGGAAGGGAATGAGGTGCTACATACCAGGCCTTTTTCAATGCTGAAAAGCTCGGTGAAGTGCATTTTGGAGATTGATGGATGGACGTCAGCGGCTTAAGTACCCAGAGGGAGGGGACTCTGGCGTGACGCTGACTTCCCTGCCGTAAAGGCGTGAATGTATTCCTTCAGATAATCGCGTTGGGGGCGCAATTTCCCATAGCAATATGTTGCACCTCGTTCCCTTCCTTCAGGGAACATGAGTGAGACCTTGATAACAGTTTATCTGTTTTAACTGTGCTATACAGTATAAATAAAATAGACTTGACTTGACTCACAGTGGATCAACCAGTTTGTTGATGACAGCTGAAACCAGCTGCTCACATGAGCAAGGAGGACCATCAGCCTAACAATGGATCATTAGCACCCTGATGGTTGTTTGCTATTCACAGAGGGCTGAGTGATACTAGCAACAACAGCATTGTAAGCAGTGTTGCCAGGTGTACGATAATTATCGTATTTGTACGATAATTTTGCCCTCTGTAC
Organism: Garcialebias charrua; assembly: GCA_038048925.1. Lineage (NCBI taxonomy): Eukaryota > Metazoa > Chordata > Actinopteri > Cyprinodontiformes > Rivulidae > Garcialebias > Garcialebias charrua. The sequence continues at coordinate 41,246 of JBBPBX010021852.1, forward strand.
GATGTACGATCAATAATCCCGAAAAAGGCCAAAAATACGATAATTTGACCATTCTGTGAACGTGTAGTTGTGATCAGTTTCCATCAGCCTGCCGCAACTGTCTGTCGGAGTTTTTTTGTGAACCCTGAAGGCGTCTTGAAATTCCAGCCAATCGTGCTTTTCTAAATGTGACAGAAGAGTGACGTATATGCAGAACAACGACCATGATTGGCTGAAAAGTCCGCTGCACCCGCCCCATGCGTTAGAAAAAGCAGAGCCGTGTGACACGGTCTGGAAGAAGTGATGAAAATGATAGAACGTTTATATAAAGTTGAACGTTAAATTATAATAAAGAAATATATTAAGAAAACATGACAGGAAAACTGGGACATTACTGATACAGGAAGACATTTACACAACATTCATAAGGTAAGATATACAAGGAAAGCAGGAAGAAACAGGAACTTACTCGCATTAGAACAGGACACACAGACCTTAATAAATCTCTTAAAATAATTGCAAAGCATGAAACAGGACTTTTTTGTGACATGTGCACCAGCAATTTCCCTGAAACGGTTCAACATGTCTTTATGGAATGTCCAGGGTATGAAACAAAGAATGCATTTCCAAAAATAAATAAATAAAATGAATATTAAATTTACAATTAGGGATTTTTGAATGTCCAGAGGACCAGACTTAGCTTTTTTAGATTTTTCTACCTGGATTATTGAGCATGCATCAGGGTA
>JBBPBX010021853.1:0-41969 GCA_038048925.1 Garcialebias charrua
CATGTTTAATTTTAAAATAAGTTGGTCTCCGTGTTTACAGCAACTCCCAGCTGTGGTTTGTATGCTCTTTCTGTACATGTGTGGGTTTTCTCCGTGTACTCCAGTTTTCTCTTACAGGCCAAAAACATGCATGTTAGGCAGCTCTAAGTGAGCGTGGAAGAGTGAATGGTTGTTTGTCTCTATGTGTCCCTGTGATGGACTGGAGACATGTCCAGGGTGTCCACCACCTCTTGCACAGTGATGGCTGGATATGGGCACCAGTGACCCCCGTGACACGAAAAGGAAGAAGCGGGTCAAGATAATGGATGGATCGATCGAAAACAAGGATGTAGTCAGCATATTTTTACTTGCAAAAAATTAAACTTTTTTTTTTTTTGCTGCCAAACAGTAGTCTTGAGAGCTACCGGTAAAAAAAAAAATGCTCAAAAGATGGAGATCAATATTTCCCAGACTCCTGGTAAGGCTCAAGAGGTGCTTGAAGCTTTGTCATTCTAATAAGCTTGACCTTAACAAGGCCAGCCTCTGGTCTGCTAGTCTATTTTACCCTGAAGGATGTTTGTGTCACATAAGCCTTTTGTGAAATGGTCATCAGAGTTTCCTGCCAAATTCCAGTCATTAGTTTCACCTTTTTCTTTTCCAAATGAAAACAGCCACCAGCGTGCCAGAGCTATTCTCTCAAAAAATATATTCTGATGAATAAAGTCATTGGTTTCCCATTTTCTGCACAGCTGACTCAATAAATCACGAGCATGTATGTGTATTGATTTGTTCAGCGCTGATCTGGTGAGACCTTTACTAATGGAGGAAGCTCGGGCGTGCTGCTTCTAGAAGATAAGAGGTTTGGTGGTCAGCCCCTCTTTCAAACCCTTAACGCAGCCGTGTCACGCTAAATGACTCGAATAAACAGTTGCTCATAAAACAACAACTTAAAAATGAAAAGTAGTTACTGAGGTATAAAACTTAATCTACTGCAGAGCATGGAAATGCAGAGCTACCCATGTTTATTGTGGGTGGAGAGGATGCTGCTGTCTTGGTTAAGGTCTGCAGTACTAATGCACTGTCACAAATCTCTAGAGGGCACTGTCAACAACAATTTATTAGGGTAACAGAGCTGAACATGTTGCTGCCCATATGGCATCCAACCCCCTAACTAAGGGGGCTGGGGAGGTGTCTGTTTAGTGGAAGTCCACACTCGTTCGTCGGATGTTTGCTTTCCATTTTGTTTAACTGAAGCAAATCAATACGTCTTTAACTGTTTCAGGTTATTAATGCGTTTTTAAGGATTTAGTAAAAAAAATCAAAAGAAAAGAAAAAAAAAAGATGTTTAGACCAGACTTCATATGAGATGTTCTTTTATTTTGTTCTGTAAAGTTAAAATGTCCGGCTTCAATTTGCTTATAGTTAAGCTTTGCAGTCATGTCTGAATTCATTATTATTATTATTATTATGTCTCCATTTTTCCACTGCAAACCATGTTCACTAAAATGAAATTAATTAACATGTGAAAGAGATTTCACCTCCTCCCCCACCCAATAAATAAATAAATAAATAAATAAATAAATAAATAAATAAATATAAATAAACCACTCTTTAATGACAAGAAAGTTCATACTCATATCACACTCTTTAATGCTTTATTTTCTTTATTTATTTCATTTTTTGCTGTTTGTTTTCCATAAAAAGAGGTGAAAAGAGACCTCTACATAAACTGTTCAGCTCATCGATCATTCCGTCCATGCACCCATCCATTATATTTACCATATTTTCCGGAATATAGGTTGCGGCTTTTTATCATTGTTGCATGCCCTGCGACCTATATTCAGGGTGCAACCTGTTTATGGCTTTTTATAAAATAAGCTGATTTGTAATAATTTATTAACAAAAAATAAACTGAGACACACTCTTACAATAATGTCAGCTAACAAATATATTTTTTTAGGTGTTTATCCTGCTAAAATTATTCATTTATTAAAGAAAAGTTCAGCTCAGACACATATTTGCTATAATTTTTATCAAACAAATAATTGTTTTTAAGTGTTAAGTCTTCTTAAAAGCCTTGCTGTGCGCTCCTGTGGAAGAGACATTTGCAGCAGAGCTATACACGGTCCACATTTTGACGTAGGTGCGACCTATATTCAGGTGTGACCTATATATGGATTTTTCCAAATCTTTGGCAATAATTGGACAATGCGACCTATATTCAGGTGTGACCTATATTCCAGAAAATACGGTACATGCTTCTTCCTTTTTGGGTCACGGGGGTTCACTGGTGCCCATGTCCAGCCTCACTGCACAAGAGGCGGGGGACACCCTGGACAGGTCGCTATTCCATCATGGCCAGAGACAAACGAGACAAACAACCATTCACTCTCTCACTCACACCTAGGGACAGTTTAGAGTTTCCAATCAGCCTAATAACATGCATGTTTTTGGTATGTGAGAGGAAACTGGAGTACTCAAAGAAAACCCACACATGCACAGAGAGAACATGCAAACTGCACCCAGAAAGGACCCCAGCCAGGATCTGTACCAGGGCAACCTGCTCGCTGAGAGGTGGCAGCTCCACCAACCGCTCCACCGTGCTGCCCACACTGGTCACTCATGGATTCTAAATGAATAGCTCTTTTCTTCTCGTCTTCTGGCGTGCACATTTGTTGGCTCATACTTTTCACCTTGTCTAATTACACGTATTTATGCAAAGTTCAACAAAAGTTCATCCAATGGGATGAAACGCTCATCCATGAAATTCAGAGGTGATCACAAAGAACTGCTGGCTACTAATAACTCAGTGGGCTTGTGTTTATTCCCACGAGGAGCAAAGAAGAATTTTTGCAGAGTTTGAAGGAACATGTTTTAGATGCTGCCTGAATGATGAAGCATGGCTGAATTTAAAGCAGCTGAAGGTGCAGCTTGTTTTGCAGGAAGACGTGAAACACACAATTAATCAAAAAGAATATATTTGATGCGCACACCTTGGGCCTAAGCTTTCATTATACTTTTCAAGATCAATTGTTTGAAAACTTCAAAAGCAGCAATTTATCCGGTATAAATTATTTAAAACGTATAGACCAAGGTCCACAAGTTCGCACATTTTAATTTTGTTAATCACCTCCGTTGAATTATGAATAAACTAATAAATACGGAAAGGAACGTTGCAAAAATGCTAATTGATCGGCAAAGGTCAACCTGAAATTTCCTGAAATAAATAGTGCAGGCTTGCTTATTAAAGACGTAAAATGAAATCATATTCAAATTGGCATGGTGATTAAAAGTGCTTCATTTACCTCAATTGTTCAATCAGATCTTAAAACTTGATATAATTAATTAATTAATTACTGGGCCTTTACAATCAGAAAAAGTTGCCAATGAAAAGTTAAAAATGTAGCCTTAAAGATTTTATGCTAAAATAAAAAAATTACAAACAACGGACTATGATATATAAACAGTTATAAACAAAAAATATATTGTTTGACTTTAGCACCAGCTCATTCCAATCTACTGTATATTAAAACAGATTTATCGGTTATGGTCATTTGACAATGAATTAACGCTTTTGTGTAAAGCAGAAGATTATTTTCAACATGCAACATGAAGTTTTCATTCATTCATTCATTCAACCTTTATTTATACAGGCTAGCCTCGTGGAGTCACGGGGACTCATTTACAAGAGGGACCTGTCTCACTCACACCAAACAACCATCCACTATCCAGTTTGGTAGTAAAGACCAAAATTCAGCAGACTGATGACACAGACTCAAATGTAGAAATGATAGTTCACGTTCAAGAATCTTTATTATCCCCAAGCGGCATTTTGTTTCAGTCAGTGGGTACACAAGTCACCCATAAAAGACATTGAGACGTTAAAATAACAGAACAGAAATCATCACTGTTTGTTGAAAAGCCTGAACACTGCGGGGATGAATGAGTTTTTCAGTATGTTCGTTCTACATCTGGGCAGCAGTTACCTGCGTCCAGATGGACTCACCATGGAGTGGATGATCAGGATCTGCCAGAATCAGCCTGGCTTTGTTCACTGACCTCGCAGTGAGGTTCTGTAGGGCTATGCCAGCAGTTTTGCTGCACATCCTGACAATCCCTGAGAGGTTAGGATAAAAGAGCCTCGGTAAACTCTCAGTAAGTGTTTTTATTTACAAGTGAAGAAGGGATTTGCAGCTGAAAGGGAAACAATGTAGAGGTGAGTATAAGAAGGGTTTGAGAATCAATGGCCCTCATGCACGAAACAGTTCGTATTCTTATCCTAAATGTCTCCTACTTTTGTTCGTACGAAGTGTTCGTACGAACATGCCACGTCAGATCCAACAAACTCTTCTATCCACAGGAAAAGCGTGTAAACGGGCTGCTTAAAGTTGATGAATCTCACCTGTTCTAAACAGCTGCGCGTGCACGCGTGAGCTTATTTACATGATTCCCACCCCTCAAAACGCCATATAAGGCTACGTTTCCTGCCTCAGAGGCAGAACGTGTACGTTCATAAAATGACAGCGAAAAGTAAAAAAGAAGAACTCTACCGGTGCGGAGGATGAAGTTCTGTGGTCTCTGAGGACAAGAAAAGAAAATCTGTCCTTATTAGCAGCGTCACTCATGGAAGTAAATGACCAGCTAAAACCAAAGAAAGTTTGTTTATAATAAATGTGGACCTCAAAACATGCATGCGTACTGGTGGCTTACTGGTTAAAGCATTGCACTGTTAGCTGTTCCTAACCTTTTTTCTACACCTCGTGGGATCGAGTCCCACAAGGTATGATTCTTTTTTTTTCCTTCTTACTTTAGATTATTTATTCATTCCAAATTAAAAAGGCTTTATGCTTTATTTCTTGTTGTATTGTAAATAGTTTTCTTGTGTTTTTTAAATCTGGAATGAATTAAAAAAAAAAAACGTTGTCCTCCCACGGGAGGCGATCCCATGACCTTCGGAACTGCGACGCAGTGCTCTACTGACTGAGCCACATCAGAGCTATGACAGCAGCTGGAGGAAGTCTGTGTAAAGTCTGGCTTACCGAAGTCTGCGATACCGCGGCAAATTAAACTTAAATTAATTCATGGTTTAAGTTGATTTCAGTTTGAGATCTTCATATTAATATTGTAGTGTTAGAAAACGGCATTGATAACAAATTGATTTTCATTTAAATACTTTAATCCGTTAGTCATTATTACATTTAAAATTATAATTCGACTTCAAACAGAACCTATTGTCAAAAACAATTGTGGTGCGTGACTTTTTTAAACTCTAAACATTTCCTAAATAACGAAATATGAAGTTATTTGTGGAGTAATGCTGTCTGGATGACAGCAGACGGACCGCTCGTAAAATATACGACAGGTCCGGACCACACGTAGATTTTGTTCGTATCTGAAAAAAATCGTAGGATACGTGAACATTGTTGAATGCCACATATGCTCCTAAATCACTCGTAAGCACAGTTTAAGAACAAATCTGTGCGTACGAACGGTTCATGAATGAGGGCCAATGATTTGTAATCATAGTTGTAGACATCTTACTGCAATGTGTTTGTTTGCAGGCGGTGAGAGGGGAGATCCAGTGGTTCCTCAGAGTGGTGGCTTATTTGAAGCAACACGTAAGTAGCGTTGGAGAGAGCAACAGGGCGATGATGGTATGAAGTTCATCCGGACTGATATTTGGTTTGCAGGAGCAGAGATGTTGACTGGTGATATCACAGGAGGCAGAGAGGACCTTGCAGCACATGGAGGAGCAATGCTTGAAAACCCGGGGAGCAAATTCGCAAGGTTAGTTTTCTCAGGAAGTAATATATTTACCAGCTGTGGATTCATTTACCTTAATGTTCCAGCGTCAGATGAATCACTGCCAAGACCTTAAGTGCTGCACAGGGTAGTTGACGGGTTCAGGTGCAGGTGTGCAATGGTGGCTTAACTGGATAATTGTCAGCTGTGGGGAAAGTGATCATGACATGCAAACCTAGGAATCTCACACATAATGTTTGGAGTGTAAAATGTCTGTTTACGATTTACACAAGCTAATAATTTACAGTATATAGTTTAGATTGTTTTGAATAAATAATCCACTTTAGAATATAGGTCAAGGGGAGGTTAATAGTTCTGCCAGATTTGCTACCTTACTTAGGATATATCAGATTGAAAATGAAGATTGTTTTATTAATAACGACCCTTTCATAATTTACTAGGTGAACATACTTTTATTTTTTCTTCACATCAGCCAGGAGGAAAGCAGTGATTTCTCGTCAGGATCAGAAGAATCATAGGGACAGAGCAAAGCATCAGTATGCATTTGCCACATTTAATTATATATATATATATATATATATATATATATATGTATACTGTATATATAAAGGTGTTTTAAACCCTTCCCACACTATTGCAATATTCTAAACAATGGGCCTCATGCACGAACCGTTCGTACGCACAGATTTGTTCTTAAAGTGTGCGTACGAGTGATTTAGGATCATTTGTGGCATTCAACAATGTTTTCGTATCCTAAGATTTTTTTCAGATACGAACAAAATTTACGTGTGGTCCGGACCTGTCGTATATTTTACGAGCAGACAGTCTGCTGTTATCCAGATGGAATTTCTTCACTAATAACTTCATATTTCGTTATTTAGAAAATATCCTGAGTTTAAAAAAATCACGCACCACAATTGTTTTTGACAATAGGTTATTCTGTTCGAAGTCGAATTATAATTTTAAATGTAATAATGACTAACGGATTAAAATATTTAAATTAAAATCAATTTGTTATCAATGCCGTTTTCTAACACTACAATATTAATATGAAGATCTCAAACTGAAACCAACTTAAATTATGAATTAATTTAAGTTTAATTTGTCTCGGTAACGCAGACTTCGGTAACGCAGATTTTACATTGACCTCCTGTTGCTGTCATAGATCTCAGATAGAGAGAGTCAGAGTCAGAGAGTCAGAGAGAATTTATTGTCATTTACACCGCATGTAGTACATGTGTTGAAAACGAGATTATGTACACAGGGTCCCAGTTACATCCAACAACAAATGCAAGAGAAATACAATAATAACATCTAGGATTAACTAAGAGAGACATCACATCAGCTAGTAATACACTAAGCCCTAATGTAGTAGAAAAACATCATTATAAACAGCAGCACGAACATGAGCAGATGGTCACAGATGAACGCAGCAACAAGAAACAGATCAGTACAGTATCAGTATGATGTGACATTTTGCAGTGTTTATTCTTATTATTTATTTATTCATGAGTCTGACAGCCTCAGGGTAGAAGCTGTTTCTCAGTCTAGTGGTTCTACATTTGATGCTCCTCAACCTCCGTCCCGAGGGGAGTGGTGCAAAGAGTGAGTGTGCTGGGTGAGTGAGGTCTTTCATGATGCAGGTGGCTCTTTTTCTGCATCTGGAGGTGTAAATGTCTGTGATGGTGGGGAGACTGACTCCCACAGACTTCTGTGCAGCCTTCACCACTCTCTGCAGAGCTTTTCTCTCTGCAACTGTGCAGCCTCCATGCCACACGTTGATGCTGGAGCACAGGACGCTCTCCACTGCACACCTGTAGAACGAGGTGAGGACTGGGCTTCTCAGACCGGCTCGTCTCAGCCGTCTGAGGAAGTAGAGTCTCTGATGACCTTTCTTGATCAGGCTGGTGGTGTTATTGCTCCAGCTGAGGTTATCATTCAAGTGTACACCCAGGTATTTGTAGCTGGAGACCACCTCCACCGCAGATCCACCTATATACAGTGGGGTGTGGGTGTGTTTGTTCCTTCTGAAGTCCACAATCATCTCCTTCGTCTTCTTCACATTCATGTGAAGGTTGTTCTCTTTGCACCAGCTCTCCAGATGTTCCACCTCCTGTCTGTAGCTGGATTCATCATTATCTGTGATGCATCCCACCACAGCTGTATCATCTGCAAACTTAACAATATGACAGCCTGGATGTGTGGCTATACAATCATATGTGAGCAGAGTGAACAGAAGAGGGCTCAGCACACATCCCTGAGGAGAGCCAGTTAGTTCAATGAGATGAGCGTTGCGTCGCAGTTCCGAACCTTATGGGTTCAATTCCCACATGGGACAACGTTTTTTTTTTTCTCCTTTTAATTCATTCCAGATTTAAAGAACACAAGAAAACTATTTACAATACAACAAGAAATAAAGCATAAAGTCTTTTTAATCTGGAATGAATAAATAATCTAAAGAAAGAAGGAAAAAAGAAATAGTCATACCTTGTGGGAATCGAACCCACGAGGTCTCGATAAGGTTAGGAGCAGCTAACGGTGCAATGCTTTACCCAGTGAGCCACCAGGACACGCGTATATCTTAAGGTCCACATTTATTATAAACAAACATTCTTTGGCTTTAGCTGGTCATTTACTCCCATGAGTGACGCTGCTAATAAGGACAGATTTTCTTTTCTTGATCACAGAGAGCAGAACTTCAATCTCCGCACCGGTAGAGTTCTTCTTTTTACTTTTCGCTGTCATTTTATTAACGAACACGTTTTGCCTCTGAGGCAGGAAACGTAGCCTTATATGGTGTGTCGAGGGGTGGGGATTATGTAAATAACCTCTCCGCGTGCACGCGCAGGTTGATAGAACAGGTGGGATTCATCATACGTACGCAGCTCATTTACACACTTTTCCTGAGGATAGAATAGTTTGTTGAATCTGACGTGGCATGTTCGTACGAACGCTTCGTACGAACAAAAGTAGGAGAAATTTAGGATAAAAATACAAACATGTTCGTGCATGAGGCCCAATGTGTGCTGGGTGAGTGGAGTCCTTCATGATGCAGGTGGCCCTCTTCCTGCATCTGGAGGTGTAAATATCTGTGATGGTGGGGAGGCTGACTCCAATAGACTTCTGTGCAGCCTTCACCACTCTCTGCAAAGTTTTTCTTTCAGCAGCTGTGCAGCCTCCATGTCACACATTGATGCTGGATCACATAATGCTCTCCACTGCACACCTGTAGAAAGGATGTGAGGACTTCCCAGTTCAGCTTGCCTCAGCCGCCAGAGGAAGTAGAGTTTATTGGCATTTTAACTATCCGCCCATCTTCTTTACTCGCTTTTCCCTTTACAGGAAATGGGGAGCTGGTGTTTGTCTCACATATTGTGTGAAAGACGTGGGGCACCATGGACGTGTTGCTAGTCTGTCACAGAAGCACTTAGAGACAAACAAGACTAAAAACATTTACGCTCTCATTTACACCACCTAGGGACATTTTTAGTTACCAATTACTCTAGCATGCATGTTTTTGGTCTGAAAGGGGAAAATGGAACGTCTGAAGAAAACATTTAACCAGGGAGAAGATGGAAACTCCACAAAGAAGGGCCAGGAGATTAAACTGTAATTTGTTTTAAGTTAGGCCACAAGGCTATCTACTTCCACACCATGCTGTACCACATTTTAACAATTGAAAGAAATGAACTTTTATTTATTTTACAAAAAAATACAAATCAACACACTGTTAAAACTTAATTCTAAATGTGTCAAGCCTTCTCAAGGAGACTCTATATGGTCAAAAGAGGATGGTTGTTCTAAACATCATCAAGAAGCATGCACAATTCAGTGGATCCAAAGTGGCTCAATTGCTTCCATCTCTCCGTGTGGCAGTAATATTTGCAGTGTGGAACTGCACACGAGGGATAAATTGTTCTGTCACTAGGACCATCTAACAAGATGACATGAATCAATTGTGCATGTTGAGCACACAAACCATTGATACGACCTTTGTGTTTGTTTCTCTGACAAAAACCTGCAAAGAGTGGTGGTGCAATCATGTGGGTATTCACAGAGGACTGAGGCTAGACAAGACTACCTCACTTTTAGACATTAAGCTGACAAGAAGATGCTTGTGCAAAATTGTTGGAGGAAACAAGCAGACCTACAGAAGGGGGAAAAAAATGAGCCACTGGTCAAAAAAGTAAACTCCTTTTACAAATAAACAGAAAAAAATGTGCTTCCATGGCTGTTACTTGATCAAATGCATAAAATGTTGGGATGATGTGTGGTGGAAGGTTCTTAAATGTTTAAGTTCTTGACAACACAAAACCATTATCATAATTTAATGTATTATGCAGTTTTTCTTATTATTTACACAGTTGGCTTTTTATTGCCTGTGTGTTCAGACCATTTCCATGCAATAGAAAAATGTGCACTCCTATTTTTGAGATCTGAATCATTCTGGACCCGGATTATGTGTAGCGTGATGTATTTTTGGGATCATACGCTGCGTAGGTAGGAGTAGGTACGTGGAGCTTTGAGTCCCACCTACTTTTCTGAATCTGAACATAGTTACACACACACACCACAAACACACACACACACACACACACACACACACATTTGCCTTTCTATATTTACGGGGACTTTGCATTGACTTCCATTCATTTCTATAGCCTAACCCTGACCCTTACCCTAAACCTAACAATTACCAGTACACACCTAACCCATCCTCAATTCACACCTTAAACCTAAACCTAACCCACCAATGACACTTGTACTAATGGGGACCGGACTTTGGTCCCCACAAGGAGAAGTTGGTCCTCACATATGTGTTGGAAAAATGGGCATTACAAAGCAACACACACACACACACACACACACACACACACACACACATACACACACACATAGACACAGATGGATGGACGGAGATAGATAGGTGCACAAAAAATGACTATTTACTAAAAGGGGAGACTACTCTAAAGGGTTGCTGGTCCCCTTCTGGCTTTAAGTGCCAGAATCCCATATAGTGTCCAACTTCATTATATGATATTTCAGGATGAGTCATACTTGATAAAACAATCAGTGGTGGGCACAGACCGCTAGAGAGCGCTAAAGTGCTAATCCGCTTACAGTGGACCTAAACTTTTTGTCAGCGTTTTTGTGGTTTGACTAACTTTTATAATTCATAAGCGGATTTGTGCTATTTTTATTTAAAATGCAGTACCGCTAATAACTAATTATCTATCAGTAAAAACCAATAAACTTATTTACAAGCTCTTATGCTGGCTCCGTAGCTGCTTGTTTTACCTTTTTCCCCTCCCTCACCGTAAAGAGCAGAGAGGAGGGAGGGTTGGAGGGGGAGGGAGCAGAGCGGAGAACAGACTCGGATCTACCATGTGCCTGGGGATCCCATTTCAGCAGGGGCCCCGCCCCGCCCCGGCCAGTCACCTACATCCCTAACATTGATCCTGCTTGTTAATGTACATTTAACATAAAAATAATTATAGTTACGATGAAAACGATCATTAAATACGCAATACAAAAACCGGTCGATTTCTTTATCCCCCTACTAAAAATGGACTATTCCATCTTGACATCTTCCGGGTCAGAGGTGAACTCGGAGGCTAATTCTGTGGCTAGCTGATTGTGCTGGGTTTCTTGGATAAATCCGCAGAGAACCCCGCTGTTTCAAGCCAAATTAACGCGGCCGGAGGATTTTATTGTGTGTTTTGTGTCGACCACTCGACGGTGAGTCGTTAGTTTTATGTATTTTAGTTACTTTTCATTAAATCTGTTGACTGCCTATAGAATGTTGACATCTTCCGGGTCAGAGGTGAACTGGACGCTAACTCTGTGTCTAGCTGGTTGGTTGTGCTGGGTTACTAATGGATAAATCCGCAGAGAACCCCGCTGTTTCAAGCCAAATTAACGTGGCCGGAGGATTTTATTGTGTGTTTTGTGTCGACCACTCGACGGTGAGTCGTTAGTTTTATGTATTTGGGTTACTTTTATGTATAAATGCGGTGGCGACACACCCGTGTATTTGAGATTTAAAAGTGGTTTTAGGGATTAAAAGATCATTCTCTTTTTTGTTAATTTTGTGGCCGAATAGAATATATGTACGTAAAGTATTAAATAAATCCTTTGATTTTTGTAATTTCATCCTTTTAGGATCATTTTAGTTACTTTTCAGTTGGCAGTGTAGTGCAAATATTGCATAACGCTGCCGGCTACCAATTGTCGAATATAAATAGCGGATTAGATTAGCTTCCCCTAATTTTCATAAGACATTTGTGCTTTTGAAATTGTGGACCTAAAAAAATTAATAAGCGTTTTAGAAATTGTGGAACTAATTTTTTGATTAGCGTTGCCCACCACTGAAAACAATGTTTTTATTTTTGCATTTCAGTGACTCACTCTCTTTTATCTCTGCAGGGTTTTTGTTACTACCTGCATACTGAAGAACAATTTAAGCATTCAGTGATGGAGATTTATCAGATGAGCCAGATATGAACGTACAGTGGTCCCTCATTTACCATTCATTCAACCTTTATTTAAACAGATAAGTCACATTGAGCCTCGAATACTCTGTTGGACGGACAATAAAAGTGGTGAAAAATGACACATAGGGTTTGGAGACAAAAAAAATTCATAACACATTTTTGACCTCTGTTTGAAGGTCAAAAATGTGGTAATGAAAAAAATCGTGCACACAAGCACATAATGACGCCGACATTGCGCAAGGGGGGGGGGGTACTCAAAGGTGGGGGATCTGCACCCTGAAACCCTGCGATAAGTGAAAAACCGTGAAGTAGGAATACAGTAGTCCAAGTTCACGTTCAAATACAATAAACTTTGTATCAAGGCTTTAGAAACCCTTCCCGCACCATTGGAATGTTCTAAACACTTAAACCTATGTCATTTTAATAACATACATTACTAAATTTTACTTACTAGCTCTGCAGAACAGCAACAGCTCTGGTTCCGGTCCAACTCTGTTTTATTTCAACTCGGTTAGTTTCTGGAGACCTATCCTGCAGTAATGAAGCCCACAAATCAGTCCTGTAAACTCTTAAATACACTAATTTTAACAACATACAGTACAAAGTACTTATATGAACAGGAGCTAAAAAAAATTACTTACCAGGTTCTGCAGACTCTGCAGTACAGGAGCGGCTCGGTTCCGGTCAGACCCGATAGATGAAAAACGTCCCGGTACAGCATGACTGAAGCCGACCGCTCCATCCAGCTTGATGTACACGTGCTGGTGCCCAGGATTTAATCCACCAGCTCTGGCCCGATCCGGACCGGCACAGCACATCCAGAACCTGACTGAACACTGCAGTCATCTGTCGTCTGCAGCTCCCATGATTCGGGTCACACTGATTCTGGATCAACTGGATCAACTGCAGCCCAGCTACTCAGCAGTGAAGATACAACTTGAAAGATGAGTTCAGCTTCAGGATTATTTGTGACTTTCCTGCCAGTTCTGAGAGCAACAGAACTTCTGACTTTGCTGCAAAACTTTCCCTCCATTTGCATAAAGCAGTGGTTGAAAGAGCAGTGTTGACTTCTGGGAAGTGAACTGATGGCTTCTGGGTAACATAGTTCTTTAGACTGGCAAAAACAGTGAAAGCTTAATGAAAGAAAATTACAAAATGGCAGCACTTTTTTTTGGGGGGGGGAGGTATTATTAAAGAAAAAAGATTAAAGATAGAGTGAGTCCACGATAAACAAACCACAATGTAGCGAGGAACTACTGTATTGCGAAATTCAAATGAAAAGTACTGTTTGACCTGATAATGTCAAACTGATCTATGATTCTGTGTAATGGCATAAAATGTGTGGTTTCAATGCCACATGCACTTTTGTTCTGAACCCTTATAGAAGGTCCAAGTGAGTAACTTTTGAAGAAATTGTCTATGAACACAGTGACATAAGAGTGAACATTAAAAAGTTCAGGTTCAGGATGTCATCTGATACGCAACTGATTTTAACAGACTATCAAAATGAGAAGTGTAGGACTGATGAGAAGTGACCAAAATGTATACGGTATATATCAGCTATTTAGCTGCTGTCCTTAGACCAGGTTTCAGTGTTAATTAATAATATTTAATACCAATAGTATTTAAATAATGTTTAAAAATCTATATAAATGGTGTGTCTGGTAATCCAAGACATGTTTGGACACTTAGTTGTTTAGAGACATTTTATTTGCATTACCCTCAACCAAAAAAATAAATAATTGTTACCGTCTTATATTTTGTTTCCTAGAAGTCCTAAAATATAGAAAACATGGAGAGATCCAAGGTATTTCCCAATTCTGTCAATACTTTTGTCTAAAACAGGAAGTATTTCCTAAAAAGTCCAAAGGATGTACAATGAGAACTATTTTTAAAGAAGCAATTATTAAGCTCTTTTTGCTGACGTGAATAAAGTCCATGCTCAAGGCAAGAAATATATATTTTTTTACACTACAGTTTCACTATGTCATTTCCTCCCCGATTACAGAGGCTCCCAGCTTTGAGGCTCCTAATGTTACAAATGCTTGTTTTCTAAGAGATTACAACACGTATCTGTCAAAAGCAGAACTGCGTGGATATTATGCATGAGGGACGACTCAGACGTCTGCAAGTGGGAAACACATTGGAGTGTGCCTGAACCATCACCAAAGATTGGGGGTGACTTTTTAAATTGGGACAAGACCAAGCTTGCGGGCTTGACCAGGTTGGAACTAGTGGTAGACGTGCTTCAGCTGCACAATTTCACCTAACTTGCAGCACACACACACTGGAAATAATAAAACATCCATGTCATTACCAGTGTTTCCTGGAGCCATTGACCCCACATGAGTCACTGGAAAAGAGAGATGCCATGTGATGGCTTGTGGCGGTTAAAGCAAAACAATTCCACATACAAAGCAAGGTGCACTTTCAACAATACAATATATGAACTATGTATTTCAGTCACATGTTCTATCGAAAATGTTAGTCTCAGTGAGCCACAATGACTCATTTTCAAGAGATACCTGTTTTAGACAGACATCTGGAGAAAAGACAACAACTTACAGCAATAAAAATGCAATTAAAATAAATGTAGCTTGTACCTTTATGAAAGCAATGAAATCAAGGTTATATTTGCTTGGATGTATAGATGTTGTCAAATGTTTTGAATATTTTCAAGAAATCAAAGTGGACAGCTTCAGATCTTTTTGTAAAGTGTTCCAGGTTACAGGAGCAGAGTAGGAAAAGGCCTTTTTGCCAAGTTCAGTCTGCACTGAGGGAACGCTGCAGAGATTAAAGGACTGAACCTGCATGCTGTAACTGCACCAACGATGTGACATGTTTCCACATTCTTAAAAAAAACAAGATACAAATAATATATGTTCAGAGCAAGTTCTTTTGAAAGAGTATAACAATGAAGAAGTTAAAATTGGAATGAAAAGTTTATTTGAGCAACAACACAGCTAAACCACTAATCTCCAGAGAAAGGTAAGTTTTATTTTAACACCCAATTAAAATTTTGTACTGGTTTAAGATCAAACATACATTTTGCAGTCTTTATATAGCTTTCATCTACACATGTACTGTATGTAAATTAATTTGTAGACCTTTTACCGTTTTTTCACACAATCACTGCATCAGGTTAGGTGGTGGCTCAGAGGTTAGATAAGGCGAGTCGGTGATCGGAAGGTCGTCGGTTCAACTCCCCGTACAGACATCAAAATATGGGTGGAAAAAAATTAAGCACCCACACCTGTCTAAATCCTCATTTGCCTCACTCTGGACTCGAGAAAGGCTTAAACTCCAACAATCTTCTCCCCTGGGCTCCCAAGATGTCAGCTCTCTGCTCCACACAGAGGGTTGTGTTAGCTCGGTGGTCTGTGGCTGCTTCAGGAAGGACATTTGGCATTTAATCAATCGCCAAGTCTTTGTGCGACTTAGTTTGCTGTGGTGAACCCTGAAAAAGGGAGCAGCCGAAAGAAGAAGATTGTGGCATTTTGCTCACTGGCTCTCAAACGTCAGCTTAAATCTTAGTACAGGTCGTCCTTGACTTACGACGACCTCGACTTACAATGTTTCGCGGTTACGAACGCCCTCCCATTGAAAAGCATTGTTCGAGTTATGCGGTTTATGTGCCTTTACACCAAAAAATACGGTGCCGAAACTCACCGGAGGACAACGGAAATTTACAGGAGGTTTAAAGGAGGGAGGGGGGAGAGTAGCTTGACACACTCAGTGGAAAATTACTACAGAAGACCTCATTGTTTGGACAGGCAGACCGGAGACAGAGGAGGTTAGGAGGGCGGTTTTTGTCACCAGACGGCAGAAACAGCGGAGCTGGACCGGAGGAGCAAGAGCTAACATGCTAACAGACCTTGCTGTAAACAGTCTGGACTGCGCGAACTACTGGCAGCCTTAGATGTTGGAGGGACACTGAGCTAACATGCTAACAGGCGGAGGAAGGCTTCACCAGCTCCCAGTAAGACACTAACTCTTTTTTTCGCTTCATTAGGGCTCCGAATGTATGTGTTTTTTGATAATTATGTAGAGTAATGTGTTAGGATAGGCCAAGTGCTTGGTAAAATACAGTACTGTACGTATGAGGTGCCGTTTGGACGTATTTACCGACTTACGTCGATTTTTGAGTTACGACGGCGCATAGGAACGGAACTCGTTCGTAAGTCGGGGACTACCTGTATTTTACCCAAAGGGGCAGTTTGGCTCTTGCAAATAAAACACTTTTCTGTAAAACTGGAAGTCATCATTTTGTTTTTACTCCAAATCCTAAGTCAAAAATTACTATCAGGTGTAATACTATCACAATTATAAAAAAATATACTCCATTATTGGAACGTGGTGATATTCTGACTGGTTAACAGAGTTACGGGTTCTAGTTGCTCCCTCACAAACATATCCGAGCATTGATTCAGTTATTTCCAGCAACAGGAAACATTCCATACTTGTGTCTACCAGTAAATTTGCCATCAAGCTACTTTAAAGGGGACCTCAGATGTATTTTTTAAATTTTTATGGTATTTCTGTGGGATATCCAGACCCTATTCCTTCAATTTAATGCACAAAATAATTATTAGATAATCAATTATACCCTTTTTAATTCTGCCATTTTTAACTTTCGTTTTGAACGACCGGTTTCTTGAAGTCCACGCCCTTCAACGATCTGTTCACGCCCTCTGTAACAGCCAGTATCTGTAATGTGTTGTTGTTTTAAAATTAGCTCTTTTTTTATTACTCATTTGACTTACTGTTAGTGTTAGCTTAAGATAACTTACCGAAACCCGTCTGAGCGCGCCGCAGTTTGCTGCTCCTTTTAGCATTACGCCAAAAATACACCACACGCGTTGCAGCTCCGCCCCGCTCCGGTCCGACCTCCGCAGCAAATACGCACCCATTATAATCAATGACAGAATTTACACTGGCTCCGCACGGCGGCGGCGAGCTGCGGAGAGCGGACGGCAGTCCGTCAAAATTAGAAATTTTTCTATTTCTGCCGGATGACGGAGCTGTGCCGGAGTCAACTTTTGAAGATTACGTCGCACCAACAGGAAAAGGAACGAGCACAACTTCCGTATTTACAAAATAAAATCACCACAGGCGGACTAATCCTAGCTCTATACGGATTTATTTGTACAAAAATGCTGTCAAACTATCATTTATGACTATTCTATGACTAAACTATTATATTTATGACTATGACTACGCCTAATAACGCAATACAAGAAATAAATAAATAAAAAAGTATTTTATTCTGAAATGTAAACATCACTTCCTGTTGCTCAAACCATGTAGCTCATTTACGAGAGAAGATCAAGGCAGCAGTCTCTCTACAGTTGTTCTCCATCTTCCACCGAATGAATTGTTTTGTTCTGACTTACTTATTTATCACTTGATTTATCGCGCGATCTCGCACGTGTCTCGGAGCGGCGCATCCAGGCGGACCTGAGCGGAGCGCAGGCAGTGGAAATTGGACTCGCTCAGCTGCGACCTGCGGACCGGAGCGGGGCGGAGCCGCGTGTGGTGTATTTTTGGGGTATTAGACCACCCGAATCCGAAGCTAATGTTAGCTTGTTCCTCTTCCGGTTTTCGCCAGCTCCGCTCGTTGCACGCGATGAGATTTTGGGAGTTATCGCTGTTCCAGTGAAGACAACACAAAGTTCACCAAGTGTCTCCCGTAAATTAATCTGTAAGGAGAAGGTCCTCTTGCTGCGAGCCTGCTGCGAGGCTGCTGCAAGGCTGTACAGTTGAAGCTCCGCTCCATCGCGCCGGAAGAGGGTCCCGTCGAACCCGGTCCTTCCGCCTGTGGTCCGCTCGTTTAATTTTTGCCGGCTGCGCGTTGGCAGCGATCGCAAATACACTAAAAATTGAACTAAAACATAAAAATAACAATTATACTTTATTTATAAAGCCATTTAAAAAAACACAGCTGCAACAAAGTGCTGTACACATGAAATTAAGAACATATAAACAAAAGATGAGATGAAATCATGAAAAACAACAGTCATGTGTTTAATACAGAAGTGGGTTGAGCCTAACCAGGGGTTGCTAGGTGAGGGGCTGGACTCAGGTTTGATCTGATTGGCTGGCGGCTTGTGACGTCAATAAATGCAGGAAGTGTGAATCCTGGTGTATTTATCAAAAATAAATAAATCTACTTAGAGTAAATAAACCACTGGGTGCATTTTTTTGGCACAAGGACTGTTTTTTTATGAAGTAAATACCCAAAGTTTAGTAAAAAAACATTAAAAAGTGAATTTTGCATGTGTGGTCCCCTTTAATTTTTAGTCTTCAATCGTTCACCCACTGCCTGTCAAGCTTTTGGAAAATAATTATTTGCAGCATAGTATATGTCCTGTGATCATGCTTTCATTTCATTTGGCAACATTTTTCTTCTGTTAGCCTGTTAGCCAAACCTGTTGTTAATCGTTAACATGAGCTGGTCTTATTATCTGTAGTGTAGTTGTGCTTCCTTGTAAGTTCCTGTAACAAACACACAAGTGTTACAGAAAGAAATAAACAAACTATCAACATTGATGATCAAAAAAATTATATTTACACAACTTGTTTGCACTTTTATTCATGCAGTATTTTACAACAAAACTCGTTTGCACAAAGTAGTTGAAAAAATCTACAAAACTATATTGTTTAAAGGGGACCACACATGCAAAATTCACTTTTTAAATTTTTTTTTTACTCAACTTTGGGTATTTACTTCATAAAAAAACAGTCCTAGTGCCAAAAAAATGCACCCAGTGGTTAATTTACTCTAATTCAATTTATTTGTCTGTGATATAAACACTTTGTTTCTTACTTCCTGCGGTTTGTGACGTCACAAACACCAGCCACAACCCACACCAAACCTGAGTCCAGCCCCTCACCTAGCAACCCCTGGTGCGGCTCAACCCAGAGCCATATAAAGTGAGAGTTGCGACATTTCCATAGAGTTCCATTGTAAGAATGGAATGCGGAAGTCACGTGGGTCATGGAGGGGGCGATTTGTTCCATGGCTCTGGTTACAGTCTGACGCTGCCTGCAGTAGCGCTCCGTCGCCGCCAGAGGGCGCAGCTCCACAAGGTTTCCATAGCCGTAGTTTGGAACGATTGACCGCCTGTCGGCGAGATCAAAGCGTGTCGGAACTCTCTATATATATGGCTCTGGCTCAACCCACTCAGTATAAAAGACGTCACGGTTGCCGAGCAGTTTAGAAGCTGACCTGACGGTCATTTATTTAGTCCCCGGGGGGCTAGGGGCTTGCCCTGCTCCAGCCACGCAGCACATCTTGAGTAAAACCAGAATGTTTTATTACCTTGTTTGAACTCTGTCTCGTTGAAACTGTGCACACACACACTCTCTCGCGGGGCGACAGTCTGAAACGTACAAGCACCATTGATCGATATACTTTTCAGATTAGCAATTTATTTATTTTAAGAATACCTTTCACTTCATCAAAATCTAATCAAAACTCCAGCGTTCTAAAAGTAGGTGGTTGTATTTGTTTCTTATACGATGAAGGACTGCTTTTGCTCACTGCCAGGTTGGGTCAGCGAGATAAATAGCTGGTGTGGCACCCAAAGGACCGGGGTTCGTTTCCCGGCCACGGCATCTTTTTTTGTTTTTGTTTCGGAGAGATCGGGGTGAGGGCTGCTGGGAGCTGCTGGCTTTTGAGGACCGTGTGGGTCCGGTGACGGTTAGAGGTTGCCTCATACGGATAAATTAACTGGAAACACTCGGTGAACTTTGTGTGTGTCTGGATTGGATGTGCAGCCGCGGATCAAAGCGCCGCATGCAACTAGCGGAGCTACGCGGGCTGTTTGTTACCGAAGGAGGAGGAAGAGCTAATTTTAGCCTCGGATTCGGGAGGGCATGATAAAAGGAGCAGCTAATGGCGGGCGCACAGACAGCTTTCGGTAAGTTATCTTAAGCTAGCACTAACAGTAAGTCAAATGAGTAATAAAAAAGAGCTAATTTTAAAACAACAACAGATTTGAGATACTGGCAGTTACAGAGGGCGGAGACAGAGTTTTGACGGGCGTGGACTTCAGAGCTCATTATCATAAACAGGTCGTTTAGAACGGAAGTTAGAAATGGCAGAATTAAAAAGGGTATAATTTATTATCTAAGAATTATTTTGTGTATTAAATTGAATGAACAGGGTCTGGATAGCACACAGACATACCATAAAATAAAAAAAAAACCATCTGAGGTCCGCTTTAAAATAGAAGGCGAGACTTTGCTGCTGATCAAAGCATTACATTTTGAGACAAATTTGCTTTAGGAAAAAAAAAATCAATATGCTGCACTGCTGCCACTAATTTAGAGTTCTGTTCATGAGCCCTATTGAACTAAATGCTTCCCCCACTGACAGGTGAACCCACCATAAGGGAAATGACTGAAAAATAAGTGTCCACTGGCAGTCATCCCAGACATCCCCAAAATCTGATCAGTAGAACCGTGGGCCCCAAACCATCTGCCACTAAATTCCATTCAAACTCACGAATTAACATTTGGACAAACAGATGACCAACAAACAAAGTAAAAATGAATTTGTTGATGGGGTAAATGTCTTCATTGCAACATTTTAGACTTTTAGTCATGCTCTGATGAAGCCTGATGCAGCCTGATGAAGGCTGAAAGCACTCGTTTGTTTGCCTTTTGCTCTTATTATGCAGAATGAAAACGGTTGAATTTTAACCACCATCTAGAAGTTTATTTTTATTTTTTTATAATTCTTGTTCAGAGTGGCATTTCCATGGGATGTAATTTGAGCTTCATAGCCATGTGAGCTTTGCAGGAAAAGCATTTAAGTTGAGCCAATGTGCATCAAAATAGCGCTGCTTAACATTTTGCAGTAGTGCAAATAAGGAGTATGCATAAGACTTTCAGTGAAAAACTATCATCACTCCGTCATCTTTACCCGCTTTTTCTTTTTTGGGTTGCAGGTTATTACTATGCGAGAGGCAGGGGACACCCTGGACATGTCTCCAGTCCATCCCAGGGACACAGAGACAAATGAAACAACCACTCTTGCTCACATAGGGACCATTTAGAATCAGAGTCAGAATTTAGGGTAATGTTTTTTGGTCTGTGGGAGGAAATCGGAGTACCTGGAGAAAACCAGCACATGCACACGTAGAACATGCAAACTCCAACCAGAAAGGCCCCCAGACGGAATTTGATTCAAGGATTGTCTCGCTGAGAGGCAAAAGCTCTACCTGCTGATCGACCGTGCCAACCAGAATGTACATCACCACTGCATGAGTTTCTAAAACCCTGTACAAATGTTTAGTTTTTCTTTAGACCTTATTTACATGTGAGTATTTCCTAATCAACTCAAAATGTATGCTTTTTTAAATTTTATATATACAGTATACAGGGAGTCCACGAATAACGATGGTCTCGAGTTACGAGGTTTCGCGGTTACGACCCATCTCCCATTAAAAAAAATAAAAATATTTTGAAAATTTATTTTGAAAAGCTGAGTTCCGCAGTTTCCGGTTTCCGATTTTACGTAGGAAACGTAGCTGCGGAGGAATTCTGCCCTGTGCTCTCTAAAAAAGCTAAGTGTGGTCCTCTGGTCATTCAAAAAAACAAAACAAAACTGTACTGTGAACGCGGTTTTACGTCGTAAACGAATATGGAGGATGGACCGAGCTGGACGGCGGTTTCAAGACAGACAGGTTCTCCTCTGACCATGCCCCCTTAGATTGTGGGGTGCCTCAAGGTTCAGTTCTGGGTCCACTATTGTTTTCCTTTTATATTATACCACTCGCCAGCATTATTCAATCCTTTTCTATTTCCTATCACATTTATGCTGATGATATTCAGTTATATTTTTCATTTAAACCACACCAGCTGGACATGTTATCCATCCTTGTCCAATGCTTGTCCCGTATAAGTGACTGGCTCGCCAGTAACTTTTTGGTTTTAAACACCAGTAAGACAGAGACTTTGATTTCTGCTCTCAGTCACCTTCACTCTAAAATCAATCAGAAAATTACCTCTTTCTGCCAGTAGACAAAGCAAAAGTAAGAAATCTAGGCGTCACATTTGATTCATCATTGGGCTTTGAGCATCACATTAGGACTATTTCCCGTTCTTGTTTCTTTCATCTAAGAAACATTTCTAAAATATGACCTATGGTCTCCAGAGTTGAACTAGAGAACATTATTTATGCTTTTGTATCGTCGTGTCTGGACCACTGTAACTCCCTTTTGACCTGCCTGGACAAGTCTTCTGTATCACGTCTACAAGTGATACAGAACGCAGCTGCCAGACTTCTCACTAGATCCAGTAAATACTGCCACATCACTCCAGTTCTGTCTTCACTTCACTGGCTCCCAGTTGAGTTTAGAATCAGTTTTAAAGTCCTTGTGCTCATGTACAGAGTTTTAAATGGCTCCTGTGTATCTTTGTCACCTTTTAACTAAATACTCTGCTGCTTGTGGCCTTCGTTCCCAGACCCAGAACTTCTTAGATGTTCCACGTACGCGGTTAAAAACTAAAGGGGACAGGGCCTTTCAGTTAGTAACACCAAGGCTGTGGAACAGTTTGCCCCTGCAGCTTCGTTTCGCTGACTCTGTTGAGGTTTTAAAAAAACAACTGAAAACCCTTTTATTCGCTCAGGCTTTATTGTCATGATTTTATTGTATTTTTTCTTGATTGATATTTGTAGTTTTATGCTTGTTTTATTCTGTGTATACTTTTAGCATTGATTTTTATTGTACAGCACTTTGTGATTTCATGTCTGTGATAAGCGCTCTAGAAATAAACCTTACTTACTTTTACGTTGTAAACAAATGGATAATACGGAGGAGGGACGGAGGAAAGGCTTCACCAGCATCCCAGTAGGAAATTAACTCTTTTTTCCCCCTTCATTATGGCTCCCAAATGTATGTGTTTTTTGATAATTATGTAGGGTACTGTGTTAGGATAGGTTAAGTGCTTGGTAAAATACAGTACTGTACGTATAAGGTGCCATATGTACGTATGTTCCGACTTACGTCAAAATTTGGTTTACGCCGCCGCGTAGGAACGGATCTCCGTCATAAGTCGAGGACTACCTTATTACATTCATTTACGCTATATTAGGGGAGTGGTGGCGCAGAGGTTAGAGAAGGTGAGTAATTTTTTATTGCCTCAAATGTTTCACTCACAGTGAATGGCAGACAAATAACATTAGCATTATCATATTTTTAAAAAATCAAAATAAATGGAATGACTTCTGACAAAAAGATTGAATCATTCACAACAGACATAATTTTTTTTTACAGGATAAAAGGATAATAAAACAGGTAAGCTTATCCAGTGGTGGAATGCATTGCAATTCAAAGTAGTAAAGAAAGTAAAATATACATTTTAAAAGCAACTGTGTAATACAACTGCCATGTGAACACTCGGGAAAGGTCTGAGGTTGTATTGGAGCCTGCCAAAATGTTCTTAGGAGGCTCATTCAGAGTTATAACCATTGCTCACTCGTCACCACAACACCACTAACACCCCTTTGTGGTCCACACTTCATCTTGTGTGCCTTCAACAGAAAGAGTTTTAATACAATAACGGAACTGATGGAAGCAAATAATGGTTGAAGTTTATTTTGTTGCAGGTCCTTTGAAAAAAGTTGATAGATGACTTGAAAGTAGGCAAATGTTAACAGTTGCTGTGAATTTGGGACTGCATAGTAAGTAAGGGAAAGGGAGTATGGTAAATAGGTAAGTAGGGGGAGTGATGGCCAAGGGGTTAGAGAAGGTGGGCCTGTGATCGGAAGGTTGCCTGTTCAACTCTCCATACCAATATCAAAATGTTGGTGGAAAAGGTGAAACACACCTGCCTCTTCATTTGCCCCACTCTGGACCCTTGAGCAAAGCCCCTAACCTCCACCATAAGCTCCCGAGCATCCTTTATGACAGCCCTCTACTACACACAGAGGGCTATGGTAGCTTGGTGGCCTGTGGTTACGTCAGGAAGGGCATCAGGCGTAAAACCAATAGCCACGTCTTTGTGAGAGTTAATTTGCTGTGGTGACCCAGGAAGAAAGGAGCAGCCAAAAGAAGAATAAGTAGGTAAGGGAGAACAGACTGTGTCATTACCTCAACAAGAAATACACTGATATACAGTAGTCTCTCGTTTATCACGGGGATCCGTACCCAGAAGCACTGCGATAAGTGAAAAACGGCGAAGATGAGATATTAGATACTGGCAGCATGACGGCTCAGTGGTTAGCACTGTTGCCTCTCAGCAAGAATGTCCTGGGTTCAATCCCCAGTTGGACCTGGGGTCTTTTTGTGTAGAGTTTGCATGTGCATTTTGTGCTTGCGTGTGTTTTCTCTGGATACTCTGGTTTCCTCCCACAGACCAAAAACATGCATGTTAGGCTGCCTTCAGGCCAAGGCCTCCCTTGCAAAATAGATCTGTGATCTCAATGGAATTTGTATGGTTAAATAAATTAGTACAAGTAGTAAGTAGTACCGGGAGGAGACCCAGAGGAAAACCCAGGACACACTGGAGGGACCATGTTTCTCGGCTGGCCTGGGAACACTTTGGGATTCCCCCGGAGGAGCTGGCCCAAGTAGCTGTGGAGAGGGAAGTCTGGGCCTCCTTATTTAGGCTACTACCCTCGTGACCCGAGCCCGGATAAGCGGAAGACAATGGATGGATGGAGAATGAATGGATAGTAAGTAGTGGTTTATTTTAGTGCATTTTAAACCCTTCAAACACTATTACAATATTCTAAACATTGAAACACTGATTTATAAAACTGAGCTGAATACAGCACCTCAGACTGAAGAAGTCTTTCGGAGGAAAGACGAAACGATTCTACAATTTTTTTTGAATGTCCAGAGGACCAGACATAACTTTTTTAGATTTTTCTACCTGGATTATTGAGCATGCATCAGGAAATATTCTAAACAATGTTTCTAAACTCTAAATGCTCTAAAAAGCACAGAATGTCATTATTTTCCTCTCTCTGCCTCCGCAGCTCTCATCCACCTGTAAGCTCTCTCGGCCACGCCCACTTCTCTGCCCTGCATGGGGAACAGCTGATCAGCTGCCTCAGGAGTTTTATCCTGTAGTGTGGGAAGCGCAGCAGGTGCTAAATAATTTTAAATAAATAATTTTAAATAAAAAAGTCTTGCCCATCGTGTGGCTCATCCATCAATCAATCAATTGTGTATCATGTCCAATCTTATTTTAAAAACCGCTTTAGAGCAAGTCTGCGATAAACGAACCGCAAACTAGTGAGTGACTACTGTAGCCGAAATGTTATGTTTCCCATTTCTGCTGCTAAAACAATTTGTTCATCCATCCATCCATTATCGTTACCCACTTCTTCCTTTCTGGGTTGCAGGGGTCACTGGTTCCCATATCCAGCAGTCACTGTGGGAGAGGTGGGGGACATCCTGGACAGGTATCCAGTGCATCACAGGGACACACAGAGACAAACAACCATTCATTCACTCTCTCACTCACATCTACAGACAATTTAGAGTTACCAATTAGCCTAATGTTTGTTGATGACAAAAATGAAATAGTTTTTTTTATACATTAAAAAAAATCTTAGAGGGAAAAAAAAAAGATGATTAGATTTTTTTATTTATTCAGGAAAGACACACAAAGTCAATTTTATGGCCAGAAAACAGTGTGAAGCTCAATCTGATTGAAAATTTCATTTTGGAAATTGAAAGAAATGGTCCATGACATGGCTTCATCCTGCAAAGCTAATCTGTCAGCTGCTAAACAGGAAAAGTTGAAACTTGATTGATGAATACTATTTTGCTTCATTATTGAAGTCCATGCCTCAAAGAATGTAGGCTGACACGAAACGTAGAGCAGGTGCAGCAATGTATTTTATCTGTGCATTTACTAACTCATTATTATATCAATCAAAACTGCAAGATGAACCACGTGTAAACCTATTCTTCCTCCTAAAATCAGTTTTGAAATTAACTATTTTTCCACTGACAACAACAATGTCTTCAAGTTACGTATTTAAATAAATCAGGGAGGAACACTCCCATGCAGTAGGTGGCAGCATAGAGCATCAACAATCGCTTTTGTGCACCGCATAAGTAATATGCAAAATACAACCAATGTTAAATGATGTCCTGATACATGGTCAATACAATATTTTAGCAGGTAGTAGAAGACACCGTTAAGTGATGTTGATGGGAAAGAAGAAAACGACAATTGCTCCTCACTTTATTACACTTTCATTTGATTTGCACTCGTTAAAGTGGGGCACCAGGCGGTCAGTTTTCTGACCAGCAACAACTTAATTATTGTATTCACTCTTTAATAATCAGTCACTGGAGTGGATTTTGTGAACTACAGGGAATTAAATGCAATAACAAATGAATATGAATTCAAATGAGGAGACCAAATTTGTCTTTGAAGTTTTCTTACAAAAATAATTAATCAAACTAAGCCTAAACAACAACAAACACAACTAGACAACAAATGATAAAGGATAATATTGTGGAGAATAACTAGCTTGAAAAATTAAACAAGAATGAACAATCTCAACAAAAATGTATCAATCAAGGATTAATTCTTTTTTTAAGATAAAAACGTTTTTGAGCAGGAATTATTTTGACTTTTATACACTCACAACAAAGTTTAACTAGTTGATAAATAGTCAACTTTTGAATTGTATTGATGTGTTATTTAATGTGAACAGATTAAGTAATTTGTCATTGCTGCTTTGTCACTCTTTACAAATGTCAAATGCCAGAACCTTCATTTATTTTATAGATATACTTTTTATACTTTATACTTCGGGACAGTATTACACTCTATTTCATTTTTGGTGTTGGTGAAACTTTTTATACTTTTATACTACTATGGAAAACTACTATGAAAAAACTCAGGACAGTATTACACTCTATTTCATTTTATGATTATGTTTATTAAATGTTGGTGTTTTGGTGTTGGTGAAACTTTTTATACTTTTATACTACTATGGAAAACTACTATGAAAAAACTCAGGACAGTATTACACTCTATTTCATTTTATGATTATGTTTATTAAATGTTGGTGTTTTGGTGTTGGTGAAACTTTTTATACTTTTTTACTACTATGAAAAACTACTATGCAAAAAACTCAGGACAGTACTAAACTTTTATTATTTCATTTTATGCTTGTTTATTAATTGTTTAGTGTTTAAATGGTTACTGTTGCACCGAGGGACTGAGAGAGAAATGCAATTTCAATCATGTGTATGTCATGTACTGTACATATTGCAGTTCTGACAATAAAGTTGACTTTGACTTTGACTTTGATTACTGAAAACCAGAAAATTATGTATCAATTTGCATCAGCTAAACATGGCATAACCATACCCGAAGTTGCACTCATGCCACCAGGTCCAGCTTAATGTCGAAGGCTCAAGTTCACTCATCTTTCCAAGGTTTTGCTGGCTGATCAGACCAGGATGCATCACAAGGTGAGGACTAGCCATATCAGGCACCGCCCATAGCCTGAGCTCAATGTGACTACTTCAGGGGGAGGCAGCTGATGAGAAGGTGTGCAGGCAATCAGCAACCTTCAACTTACACTTGAAGCCAAAAACATGTCTCGCAGTGAGAAAAACATTTTATCTTCTGTAGTTACTGGAACTACTTTGCTTTTAACAAAAGATTGTTCATGAGCAATAATAATAATAATAATATTAATAATGAATTTAATTTATAACGCACTTTTCATTAACACAAATCTCAAAGTGCTACAAAGTGCAAAAAAAAAATCTAAGATAAAATAAAAACAAGTGATAAAATCAAGTACAATCAATGATAGTATCAACTAAGATTAAAGGTAAAATCATTCGGAGGCAGAGTAGGCTCGCTTAAAAAGAAAGGTCTTTAAGCCTTGTTTAAAGTCAACCAGTGACTGTGGAGCTCTCAGGTAGTCAGGGAGGGAGTTCCATAGGCGGGGAGCAGCCACACAGAATGCCCGGTCTCCCATGGTCCTTAATTTGGTTTGTGGAATGTGAAGGAGATTACTGTTCTGTGATCGTAGAGACCGGGTGGATGAATATGGTGCAAGAATGTCCTTTAGATAATCTGGTGAAGTTCTGTGTAAGCATTGGTGTGTAATGAGAGCAGTTTTGTACTGAATTCTATAGGTGACAGGAAGCCAATGGAGGTTATGGAGAATGGGTGTGATATGTTCAAATTTACGAGCTCTCAGTAAAATCCTTGCTGCACTGTTTTGAATATATTGAAGCTTCTGAAGGTTTTTGCCAGGGATTCCAATGAACAGGGAGTTGCAGTAGTCGAGCCTGAAGGAGACAAAGGCATGGACGAGTTTCTCAGCATCAGAAAAAGATAGAGATGGGCGAAGTTTAGAGATGTTTCGAAGATGGAAGAAGCAGGTTTTAAACAGATGCTTAATGCGATTTTCAAATGTAAGATGAGAGTCCATTTTTATTCCAAGATTTGTAACAGAGGTAGAGAGGGGGATGTCTTGTCCAGAAAAGGAAATTGTTGTTATAGTTGATGTTTGTACCTGGTGAGGGGTGCCAATCAGTATGGCCTCAGTCTTGGAGCAGTTTAATTGAAGAAAGTTCTGATTCATCCATGCCCTTATTTCCTCCAGGCAGGTAGAGAGGGCAGTGAGTGAAGATGGAGATGACAATGGGGATGATGATGATGCTCCAGTCCTGATGTAAAGCTGTGTATCGTCGGCATAACAGTGAAAAGAAATGTTGAACTGATTAATAATTTGACCCAAAGGCAGCATGTAGAGGGAAAACAGCAGGGCCCAGAACTGACCCCTGAGGGACACCACAGGAGACACAGACTGTCTGGGATGTGGCATTGCCAAGACTAACACATTCCAACCTATTGGAGAGGAAAGATTTGAACCAGTCCAGGACAGTGTCACAGAGACCGACCTCCACATGAAGACGGTGGAGGAGGATACTATGGTCCACAGTGTCAAAAGCTGCAGTGAGGTCAAGAAAGACAAGGATGGAGGGAGAACCAGTGTCAGCAGCCATGAGGACATCATTGGTAACTCTCAGCAATGCAGTCTCAGTACTGTGAGCTGCTCGGAAGCCAGACTGAAACTTCTCATACAGGGAGTTTTGTTGTATGTAGATCTGCAGCTGAGCAGCAACTGCTTTTTCCAGCATTTTAGACAGAAATGGGAGCTGGGAAATTGGGTGGTAATTAGAAAGAATGTCGGGATCCAAATTAGATTTTTTTCAGAAGAGGCTTGATGATGGCAGTTTTTAGAGGCAATGGAACATGACCAGATTGTAGAGACTTATTTATTATTTGAGTGATTAATGGGCTTATTGCAGGGTGATTGGATTTTATGAGAGACAAGGGGAAGGGATCCAGGGCGCAGGATGAAGCTTCATTTTCTTGATGATGGTCTCCACCTCACTCTGAACAACTTCATCAAAAGCTGCTCAGGGTCCCAGAATGCAGATGGGTAGATGGTAAATGAAGATCAGGGAGGTTGTGGAGCTGAGATCTGATAGTGTCAACTTTGTTTTTAAATGATGAAAGGAACAGGTTGCATTTTTGAACAGAGTCCTCATGAGTTTGTTTAATGGGATTAAGCAGATGAGATATTGTGAAGAAGAGCTGTTTAGAGTTTCCAGGGCAGGTGTTGATGATGTTGGAATAATATTTTGAGCATGTTTCTTTAAGATAATAGGCATAGGCTTTCTGATGTTCTTTGTATGCCTGCTTATGTACAAAGAGACCAGATGATTTTACACGTCTCTCAATAGCACGGCCAGTTGCCTTCATCTTGCGCAGCTCACCAGTGTACCAGGGGGCTGAACGGGAGAAAGACACCAGTCTTGTTTTCAAGGGAACATGTAGGTCCAGAAGCTCCTGGAGAGATTGGTTGTAGTAATCCACAGAGTCATTTGCAGATAAATGATTGACATCGGTCAGGGAGTGAAGATCAGCGGACAGAACATCAGGTGAAATGTTTTTAAAGTCACGGAACTGGATAGGTCATTTTGGGTTTGAAGCAGGCAAAGTTGAAGGCACTTCCAGGGAGATGACACTGTGGTCTGAGACACCCAGGTCATATACAGATAAGTTATTAATGAGTACAGTGTCTGTAATCACCAAATCCAGAGTATGCCCCCTGTTGTGCGTAGGGGCGTCAACATGTTGAGTGAGATTGAGAGAGTCCAAAAGAGACTTAAAATCCATAGCCAGAGGGTAAGAGGAATTGTCCATGTGGATATTTAAATCACCAAGACAAATACTTTTCACAGGGGAGGTGCAGAAAAAAGTGAGGAGGTCATGTATCTCTGAGTTAAATGAAACATGCGGTTTGGGAGGCCTATAAATCAATATAATGTTCATCAGGAGTGGGGCTTTTAAGTTGAAGGCCAAACTTTCAAAAGATGAAAAGTCCTGAGAAGCCATGTGACAATTTTAAATTACTGCAGTAAATTACAGCCAGACCACCACAGTGGCCAGTGCAGCGGGTTCTCTGCAGGTAGCTGTATCCAGAGGGACAAGCTTCATTCAGATAACTGTACACGTCTGGTTGATGCCAAGTTTCTGTGAGGCACATGAGGTCCAAGTTCTTCTCCAGAATGTGATCATGAATTAGACATGATTTGGTAGATAGTGACTGCACATTGAAAAGTTCTATTTTAATACCAGTTTGAGTAGAAGCCTTTAGAACAGGTTTAAACAGACTGAAGTCCACTCCACATTTTCCTTGCCACTCCGTGCACTGTGGACTACAAGGGATTACAGACTCAGCGTTCTGATGACGTAATCGAGTTGCGACACGTCTCTTTGACCAGAAAGACGGGACCGAGTCAGAGCTAGCTTGCCGAGAATAAACAGATTTCTTCCGAGAGCTTCTATGGATGTAACGCGGTCTACGCAGAAGTCCCAGTTGTTTGATGGTGGAAACAGAAGGAGGAATGAAGCAGTTGTTATGTCCAATCAGCTTTGAAGTGGAGTACGTCAACATCGCGCCAGCCAAGCCGGGGGAAGCTAGCACAGAGCTAGCTGCTAACAGCAGACCCACGGCTCCGAAAGAAATAACCAAGAAGCAGTGAGATGTAACTTTAATGAGCATACATTGAAGAGGAGCACAGGAGAAAATCCAGAACAGTCCAGATGACACAGGAGGTTGACAAAGGCAGCAGGTAAGCGAAACAATAATTGTAGCTACGTAGTTCTCCAAGCAAAGTTCGTGCTGGAGTTAATGGGAGGTTGACAGCCCAAATTCCGGTTAGGAAGTACTAACTAAGCTGTCCGTAAAGTCCTTGATTAAAAAAAACCACTGAAGAAAACAAGTCCAGATAAATGTCCAAAAAATGACCAAAAAATAGCAACAGTAAAATAACTTTTTAGCGCAGAGAAGCGGCGACATCACAACATCACGCCAAGCGTCCTCACCCGCCAAAAAGACAATAGTGTCTTCTTTGCTCAGGAATAAATGGGATGGACATCAGATGAACATATTAGGATTGGGAAAACAGATGAACTGTAAATTGTCATACAAAAATAATATTCAGTCAGGTCATCTGGACGGTTTCTTTTGTTGCCGAGATGTTTCGTGACAGTGATTGCTGGACATGGGAACCGGCGACCCCCGTGACCCAAAATGGAAGAAGAGAGCAAAAGATAATGGATGGATGGATATTCAAATATCACAACACACCTAGCACGTCTAAATATTTGATCAAATTTAAAGATATATTGTGCTTTTCAAAGGATGTAAATGGTCCTTTGTGGAGAATGTTGAACACATTTTTGGTTTATTAAATAAAATCTGAATAATTTGTTTATTGATTTGATGCCAAGACTTGATGGATGACTTGATTGTTACAAAGTTGAGTTTAATTATTCACCTTTATTTGTCTGATTTCATGGTGGACTATCCTTACACTATGAATCAATATAAAAACATTTTAAATATTTTATCTCATGTCCTCTCCTTCTTGTTGCAACCTTCACTTCTTATTCTTTTGGCTTTTTCCCTCTTCAGAGGTCGCCACCGCCTTACTCTATCCTCACTCCAACTACCTCCATGTCCTCTTTAACTGAATACCTACATCGTGTCTGTTTTTTTTTGTTTTTTCTAGTTTTTTGTTTTTTTCTGGCAGCTGGATTTCTAAAATCCTCCTACCAATAAACCCATTGTCCCTCCTCTGGACATGTCCAAACCATCTCAGTTTGAAGAAATGGGTCCAGATTACATGATATACACTTTTACTATTTTATGCTTATGTTTATTAAATGTTTCAGTGTTTTAGTGTTTAAATGATTACTGTTGCACTGAGGGACTGAGAGAAACGCAATTTCAATCCTGTGGATGTCCTGTACATATTGCAGTTCTGACAATAAAGTTGACTTTGACTTTGATAACCATTTTTGTTGTTATCTACCTGGATGATTGAGCTTACAAAACTTTTGTTCATCTTAGTCTGGCCTCTCAAACTTTATCTCCCAGTTGTTCAACCTGTGCTGTACCTCTGATGATCTCATTCCTAATCGTATCCATCCTTGTCACTCCAAAGGAGAACTTCAACATCTTCATTTCTGCCACTTCCACTGTCTCCTGTCTTTTTGTCCACGTCTCTGTCTTCAGACCATACAATATATCTGGTCTCACCACTGTCTTGTAAACTTTTCCTTTGACCTTTGCTGACACTTTTTTGTCACAAATCACTCCTGAAACTTTTCTCCATCCACTCCATCCTGCCTGGACTCTCCTTTTCACCTCTTTACCACATTCCCCATTTTCTTGGACAGTGGACCTCAAGTACTTGAAGTTGTGCATCTTTGTGACCTCTGAACCTTGTAGCCTCACTGTTCCACCTCCTCCCTCTCATTCACACATGCACTCTGTCTTACTACGGCTGACGTTCATTCCTCTTCTTTCAAGTGCATACCTCCACATCTAAGTTCTCTTCTACCAGTTCCCTGTTCTCACCACAGATCACGATGTCATCTGCAAACATCATAGTCCATGGGGATTCCTGCCTAACCTCATCTGTTAGTCGGCCCATCACCAGAGCAAACAAGAAGGGGCTCAGAGCCGATCCTTGATGTAATCCCACCTCCACCTTAAAGTTGTCACTCCATCAGCACATCTCACCACTGTCCTGCTGTCACTCCTACAGCACATCTCACCACTGTCCTGCTGTCCTCATACATGTCCTGCTGTCCTCATACATGTCCTGCTGTCCTCATACATGTCCTGCTGTCCTCATACATCCTGTACCAGTCTAACGTATGTCTCTGCCACTCTAGATTTCCTCATACAATCCCACACCTCCTCCCTTGGCTCCATGTCATATGCTTTTTTTCTAAATCCACAAGACAACTGTCACCTTTTGTAACCTTCACCAACCTTTGCTATAGTCAAATACAACAAGTAAAATAAAGGTCAAATCAAACTACCTGGTGAAATGTGTAACTTAAGAGGAATGGTGAACACTCAGAATATGTATTGCAAGTCTTATTTTCATTAACGGGCTGTTATTTCCAACATGGGGCGGCCGTGGTGTAGTGGTAATGGCAGTCGACCCCTGATCAGAAGGTTGGAGGTTCGAATCCCGCATCCGCCCACCATGTGTCGTTGTGTCCCTGGGCAAGACACTTAACCCCGAGTTGCTCCCGGTAGGTCTGGATGGCGCCTTGCAAGGCAGGCTACCACTACCAGAGTATGAATGTCTGAATGAATGAGTGGATGGCTGGTATTGTAAAGTGCTTTGGGGCTCCTCACAGGGGGCTGGAAAGCGCTATATAAATAAGCTCCATTTACGATTTACCATGTTTAATCCTAGGGCCAGTTTACACGGCGCGTATTTTGAGTGTAACCGCTACTTTCTCTTTGCGACTTTGCTTATCGCCTACACGACGCTGCTGGCCCCCCTCGATGACTCCGATACTTTTCTGACCCTGCTCTCAAGGTGGAAGTTTTTCGCTGACCCCCCGCTGATAATGTAAACATCTCCCGTGGAGCTTTTGTTTGAACACATGCGCGCAGCCCGCACGCGCGGACAGTCTGACATTTCACGTGTCACGCTGCAAAATATAACAGTTTAACAATAATAAACAGTATTTATGTTGGCGTGGGAGATGTAAATTTATCTGAACTACAGTATCTATCTGGACTCGTTACATTTTTTAAACAGTGCGTAACGTGCTGTGAAAATGAAGACACCAGGTTTATTTTTTATTTATTTATTTATTCAGCACCACAAAGTTTACAACACAAACACTGAGAATTAAACTGAACACACTATTAAAACACGTGAACCGAACTGTAACTACGTTAATGAACTGGACTCTTGCTGTGTGTTCATCTGGACCCATCAGAACCGCCGAACCATCAGCCTGTCAACGACAGCTTCTCCACCTGGCAGAAATAAATAAATAAATAAAAACTCAGTTGTTGTGTGATCAAAGTAAACACAAGCAAACATTATATTAAGAACGTTGATTTACCTGCTGTAAGTCAGCTGTTTATCACGGAGTAAAGTCCGGTTCTGGTCCACAGTCCACTCAGCGGTTCTGGTCCACAGTCTCAGCGTCTGGTGTGCAGCTTGTTAGATGAAGCGGGTCCCACTGACTCAAATCTGTTGACTCTTATCCAAATTCCAGCTTTAACTTGTTGACAACAACTTGTAGTTAGCTGATTTTAGCCAGAGAGGAAAACAGACGAGGCAGGCTCTCGGCTGCTGTTTACCTCAGGCTGCACGCATGCGCAGTAGTGAAGGTTCCAAAAATCACAGCGCCATCTAAAGGCCCAGCATGGTAACTACAGTGAAATCATGAGGACGGGGGGTGGAGGGGGAGAGAGTCGTATCCACAGAATTCGACAGTGTCCACGCAAAACTTTTCACCTAATTAACATACCCAAAACATCCGTTTCCCCACACAGTGTCCGTGTAAACAGGGCCCTAGAAACTCTCCTGGTCATTGTCTAAACATTTCATTGGGTAAAGTCAAATTTAGCATTTGGTACGGTCAGTAAATCATCTTCCTTGACTGGATGGAAACATGGTTGTCAAAACCTTAAACATCTGGATGTGTTATGGCTTCATATAGGTCAACAACGGCTGATAGATAAAATCCTCCCAATCTTCTTGGAGTCTGATCATTACTGCTTGCAGCTATATATAATTATTTGTCTGTCTTTTGACTTTGAGACATTTAATTTTAAGAGCATTGACCACAGCTGCAGGAGAGGACGCATGACTTCCCAAGGAAGATGGATTGCTTCTTCCTTAGGAGCTAATTAGTCAGTGTCTCGTAAGGCCCATGTTCAAATGCCAAGCCCTGTAGCATCATGACTGAAGGGTAGATGGCCAAAGAAGGATTCCAGAGAACATGCAGATAAATGAGTTGATGCTAATGGTCTATTATGAACGCTCCGGAGACAGTTTGAGTGATCTATATTAGATTCCTTGTGAGAAAAAAAAAATCTTATAGTGATTCTTTTTTGACCATTTAAGTGCTGCAAAATACAGGCCCAATGCTAAACTCCAAACAGACTTTTTGATGCAATGGAAAAATTATATTTTATGCTTCCCAACTGTAAGCTTTTAAGATAAAACTGTATGATGTAATCTCTCGAAATCGTGAATGACCAGATGCAAAACGGAGAGTGTGAGAGAAATGAATGCTTGTGAATTGAGATGGGTGGAAATTTAAAAGTGAAATTATTAGTGACTGATTTTATAATTAAATAAAACCTTTTCTTTGCCACTTTCCATCAGTAAGTCCAAGTTAATGCATGCAGATGGATTTCCACCTTTGTGATAGTAAGACTCCTGCAATAAATGATTGTGTTTTTCTGACAGACTCCATTTTGATTCCACTCTAGTGAGTTTAAGTGCACGAAGTGAGCTACAATGGCTAGCTGATTGATCCATCTTGACATTAAAAGGTATTTTATTGCACAGTTAGTGCTTTTTCAGTGACTTTCAATGTGCCGTTGCAAGAATTCAATTGACGGGAGAAAAAAAGGAAATGACATTGCAGAGACATTAAAGTCATCAAGTTTGCAAAATCTTTCTTAAGCTCTCTTCAAAACTGTCAATAGACAATATTTGTATCAAGATTATCCAGCTCCTCTTGGGTGAGGCCAGTAAAGCAGCTGTGTAAAGCTCCATCTATCATGCATTTTTTTTAAACTCATGCTTTTATTTGTTCATTTGTTATATTTGTACACATAATTTACATGCATGCATATAAATACAGTATGTGCAGTATGAGGTCATGTAAAATGTTAATGTGCAAACACAGTGGAACAAACAAAGTGGTCAGGTGACGGCTTTCTTCAACACTCACTGTAAATTTAAAATAAATGTATTTCTAAGAAGTGAGATGAAACCTAACCTTGAGTATTTATTCTGTTCCTCTAAGCTTCCTTTACACTCCTACACTCTGCAGCGTTCATCTTCTTTTGCCCTTAGGCCAGGTTGAGGGTGAAGGTGGGGCACAAAGCCCCAGAGACAGTCAATGCCACATTTTCATTCAGATGTGTTTCATGAATAGGTTCTTACCTAACCATTCATCAGATACGTTCAGTACTTGTCTAGTGAAATGCATGCATATTAGCATTTTAAATCATGAGCATTTCAAGCTGCAAAAACAGATTCATTGTTATTGTCTCATAATTGCTTTTTTTTTCTTCTATTTCTACATACAGTACTAGCTTTTTAATTAACCACACCTAAATACCAATTCTAATCAAATAAGCACATGTCCACCAGGTGCACAAATGTTTGTGTTAGGAAAATTTGAACCGGATAAGATACACGGAAAGAAGGGAATTAACTATCAAACAAAAGTTATGTTGGACACAGCTAGGAAATATGTTGGTGCCTAAACCATTTTTATTTTACATTTTCTTTCCTTTTTTTGTAGTTAATATTTTGGATAAAGCTATCTTTTTTCTTACACAAATGTCAACATAGCTTACAGTGTAGTTCAACAATTTTCAGTCAGGTCATCTGGCCTTTTTTGTGTGTGTGTGCTGAAAAGTTTCGTCTTCCATCCAGAAGGCTTCATCAGTCAAGGAAACACACAACACAAAACTGATTATTCCCCCAGCTTACTCCAAAGTGGAACAAACCAGTTATGTTGATGCTAAGAGACTGTCCAGATGACCTGACTGAAAGTTGTTGGATTGTATACAC
Organism: Garcialebias charrua; assembly: GCA_038048925.1. Classification (NCBI taxonomy): domain Eukaryota; kingdom Metazoa; phylum Chordata; class Actinopteri; order Cyprinodontiformes; family Rivulidae; genus Garcialebias; species Garcialebias charrua. Next base: position 37,397 of record JBBPBX010021853.1, read on the forward strand.
TGGATTATTGAGCACGGGCTTTGTTTGCAGTGTAGTTATTGATGCATTTCTGTTTGTAATTTGTTTGTATGCCTTACAATAATCAGGTGCTATAAGTGTCAGGTTTTGTACTTCACTGTGTAATTGATTAACATGTGTTATATGAAAAAAAATGTTTTTGATAATTGACAAATAACACTTTTAATTAATACTTTTTTCATTAAATGATCAATTTAAGGAGATTACAGAATTATATTTAAATCAAATCAATAGCATTTTGTTCTAGTACAATGCTCAAGTAAAATGATTGACCTACATTAGACTACCCATGCTTTGTGTACCATAGGTATAAGATGGCAAAAATATGACAAAATTAGGATCTCAGAGATGATTGGGTGTAAAATAAAAAAATAAAAAAATCTCAAGAAAGCTAACTATGAAGAATTAATATCCATCCATATTCTCTACCAGCTTCTTCCTTTTTTGGGTCGTGGGGATCACTGGTGCCCATGTCCAGCTATCACTGTGCAAGAGGCGGGGGACACCCTGGACACAGGTCTCCATTCCATCATAGGGACACATAGAGACAAACAGCCATTCACTCGCTCACGCACACCTAGGAACAATTTAGAGTTACCAATCAGACCAACATGCATGTTTTTTGATCTGTGGGAGGAAACTGGAGTACCCGGAGAAAACCCACGCATGCACGGGGAGAACCTGCAAAACTCCACCCAGAAAGACCCCCAGACCAGGATTTGAACCGAGGTAACCTGCTCGCTGAGAGGCAACAGCTCCATCAACTGCACCACCGTGCTATGGAATTAATATCAAACATTAAAATAACAAGTGGGGTTTAAAAGATGGAATATGGCATTTAAATTTTTTTTGTAAAACATTGGACCTATTAACAGCTAACTCGTCTCTTTAACATAGATTAACACATGTTTTAGTTGGCATCTGGCCACAAATTTTGGAATCACTTTAAGTTTTTTTTATTTTAGAATACATTAACCATGAATATATACAAATATATTGTGCAGATTTAGTTTCTTGTGTCATGTTTGTCCAGTTTTCATGACTTTGTAATAAGTAATTTTGAGCAAAATACAGTATTTATCTGCCAGACCAATTGTACACTACAATCCATGACCCATAAAACATCCTAATGAGAAACAACACGGTTCATGTAGCAGCACAGACAGTCAGGATTGAGGGAGAAGTGATGGACCTTTTATAATGTAGGGAAAGCTTCCGAGAAGATTCATCGTCTTCTTCTCAATGTTTAAATTATATTTTATATCCTTTACAGCAGGGGTTCTCAAACTTTTTGGGTTCAGGGACCCCTTACAAGGGAGAAAAAGTTTCAGGGACCCCCTCATATCCCCCATGCTTATTAAATAATTTTATTCAGTTTTGTCTCTTTAATGCAATGGAAACACCGTATGATGGAAACACTGTATTTATGTAACATAAAAACTTAAGAGCTGTTCTTTAATAGTGTTAATACAATTTTTATACTGGGATATTTTTCATTCAAAGCACACTTAACATTTTTTATTTCAACTTCCAAAAATTACAGTTTTGAGAAAATTAACAGCGTCAAAAACCACTTTAAAACTTAATCCATTCACATAACAAGCATAAATTATTACATAACAATCTTTACGTAAAAAAACAGAATCATAACAGCAATAGTAACAGGGCTTAATTTGTAAATTGGTCGATGCCAGAAGAACGCAAATAGTGGGTGGGGTTGTGGGGTGGGAGGGTTTGTGGGGATCTGGGCATCCTCCCCCAGAAAATTTGGAATAAAACAGATGTGATTTCCTGCATTTTGGTGTATTTTGATGGTTGATTAAACATCTACTTGCTTGTAAAAAAACAAAACGTTTTTTTTTTTGGGGGGGTGGCGGACCCCCAGTCACCAGCTCGCGGAACCCTGTGGGTCCAGGGACCCCAGTTTGAGAACCACTGCTTTAGAGCACACATGAACACCTATTTCTTTTGGTATTTTGGATCAAACCCAATTACCGGTATTATAAATCTTGCTTTGAATGTGTTTAATTTGTTTTTTTATTTGTATTTTCTTGCTTCAGTAACTGATTTTACCAGTTTCTTATCCATATTTATTTAAAAGTATTTCTTTTAATTCAGGTCTCAGGAGGTTAAAAAATGGTAAGTTTGCAATTGCCATGACAATCAATGTTTTTGTTGTTGACATTATTTTTTTTAGTTTAGCAGATTCTGTGACCACCGTGTCACATTACAGATTTTTTTTTCTTTCCCCGTAAATGTGAAATAAAATAAAATAAAAACACATTGGACCTACTTGTATACTTAGAAGTGGCTTTGAAGTTGTGGTTACATAAGAGAATTTGCTCTGTAGTGTGTATGTTTGTGTATAATTCAACACATCTATTGAAGTGTATAAGCATCTGTGATTGTGTTTAGATGTGCACAGTCACTCACTCTGTGCAAACGTATGTGGGTGTGGTATGGATTAGTTCAAGTGAATACTGCTATGCAAGGTGTATCTAAACCTTTAAATTGGATTACTTCAAGGTGGGCTCTGAAAACTGAAAGATATCGTTTACGCTGGGTTTATGTTATCACCGAGGTTTGCTGTCTTCAATAATCTCCTCTGTTAAAACGTGTTTTTCATTGTGTAATTTAGATACACACAGCACAGGTTGTTAAGAAGTAAGTCCACCTCATTTCAAAAGCAAGGTGTGTGTTTTGCAGTTTTAAAATTAGTCCTGTCAACCTCACCAGAGAGTGAAAGAGAAGGAAGTTTTCATCTTGAAAGTTGCTGTAGAGACAAAATGTGAAAATTGCATACGCAAAAAAAAGAAAAAAAAAAAGAAAAAAGAAATGCGATTATTATCTCTACTTAAATGTGCAAATTGATGCATTTGTGATTCTCCTCTTTGCACTACAACAAAAAAAGTGTAGATGCAGGAAATCGAGGAGTTTCCTGGAACGTGATTCAGGGAAGCTCTTCAAAAAGCAGTGGGGTGTAAAAATGTATTTGGCACACATGAACAAAGAGAAGAGATTGTGTGTGAAGCTGCAGTTGTCAGAGCAGCTACACATCTATTAAAAAGGTAAAATAGTCAAATACAAATGTGTGAAAGTAAAGCAAAAGACAGCTGCCCATATCAATGTTAGACATGATTTATTGTACATAAAATACACGCTGGCACTGTAATTAAATGGCAGATATGCCAGCAGTGTACTTCTGAGACTGAGGCATTTCCAATGATATGCATGAGTTTAATAAAATAATTACAGTTAACACAGAGGCACTTAGGAGCTTGGTAAACTTAGAGGCTGATTTATTCAAAATTTGATCTCCAGAAACGAGTCACTGAGCATCGACAGAGATTTTCAACCATGATGTATGGGAAGTTGGTGTATCTGGGTGTCATATGGATGAGGCCATCTCATAGTTGTCATGGTGCATCTCAGAAAAGACTGAAATACCCAACCTGCCAGCAGCTCCTCCTGAAGGGCTCCAGTTGCAAAGGACCCCAGTGTGGTGATGACTTGAAATTTCACTAGCAATGCACAGCTCTTCATAGTTCCCTTTAAGTCATGTCTCTCGGTGCAACATATGCTATGGGAATTGCGCCCCTGCGCGATTACCTGAAGGAATACATTCACCCCTTTACGGCAGGGGCGTCAGCGTCGCGCCAGAGGCCCCGCCCTCTGGGTACTTAAGCCGCTGACACCCATTCATCAATCTCTTATTGCCCTTCACCTCGCTTAAACCTGAATTCTCTCTCTTCGCGGGACTTCTCTGCTGCTTCATCGCTCGATCAGAGGTGAGCTTGCTCCCTACACAGAGCGCACAGAGAATTATTCCTGCGTACTGCTGGGCTAACAAAAGCTAGTCTGGCATATTTTTCCTTAACCCCAAAGTTTTTTCTTCTCCTCTTTCCGCAGACTGCTTCGTTCGACGGCGCTAACTGCGTCACACCGCTACCTCTGCTAATTCGTAGCAGAATAGCCAGCGAAAGCGACGCAACGGAGGAGACGTCTCGAATAAAGAGAAAAAAGATCTTGGAAGGACTCACTCGTCTTATCTCGGACATGCCTCCGGAGAAAGGAAAGCGAAGACTTCCAAAAAAGACCAGCAGAGCGGCGAACCCACTCTCGCGCTACTGCCCCAGAGGCTGCGGTTTTTCCCTCTCAGGGACGGACACCCACGAGGCCTGTCCTGTCTGCTTGGGGATGTTGCATGCGAACATGGCGCTGGACGCACCCGAGTCTTGCCCACACTGAAGCCAGATGCTGAAGGCGGTGAGGAGGCACCGGGCGGACTTTGTCGCCAAGGCCATGGGGGCTGCTGCGGCGCCAGCAGACCCGGACACTACTGAGCCTCTGACTCCCACGTTGGAGCTCGAGAGCATGGCTTTGGACGACAGCACCCGAGTCAAATGGGGTGACAGCCCAGATGTGCTGCCTCCCATGGTGGACTTAACAGTTGAATTTGACACTCGAGGCATGATGAACGAGGACGAGATCTCGATTTCAGCCTCAGGTGAAATTTTTGCGGACGACGCCGACGTCGAATATGGGGAACAGGGAG